>JARJDR010000721.1:0-14830 GCA_030264135.1 Myllaena sp. GC000078
ATAAACGTCGTCCACATTGATATCTTTCAATTCCGGCCATAAAAATTATTAATCATAGCTCGGTAGGACCATCCATTCACCGTAACAGTTGCACCAGCCTCATTTTCGAAAAAGTAAGGTCCAATCACACCGCCAGCCCAAAAACCGCTCCAAACAGTGAAGGAGAGGCTTTCAACCATCATTCTTGGATTTTCTGAGCCCCTAATCCGACAATTCTGCTTAAAATGCTGTGAAAATGGGCCTCATCACTGAAGATGAAATGTGCGAATTGGTCATGGAAAATTTCATGAAAAGGAGTGCTGCAATCGTAACTGTGGCGGCCTGGCTGATATCGATTTGAAATGTTAATGGCATACCTTCCTCTTTACAATGAAATAAATATTCATTGATTTTTCTTAAAAAATACTCTTTTTTTTAAATATCAAAATGAAACCTCTTATTGGAAAACCCTTTACTTAGGTGCATGGTTTACAACAATATTACAAAATAATAAATGATCATCTTGATTTATAATTTAATTCAGTATTGACTAATTGTAAGTAATAGAGAATTGCCATACCTATACTTACTTACAGTTTATAACCAAATATACTCAAATTTTTTAAACATTTTTTTACTTACTTTAAAATATCTTTCGCGAAATAAGAGAGATATTAAAGCTTTAAATTTCAAGAGGATAGAAGACGAAGTAATAAGTTGTTTACAATTGATTACAATAGTTAATTCTTTACTGAGGCGAATATGGTATTCTGATGAAGCATTGTATAAAGCAGCTTCAGAGAAGGCGACATAAGGTCGTTTATGTTTTGTTAAACATTTGCACCCTAATTGCTCCCTAATGCCGAAAAGACAGCGTTCTTCAGAAGTTTCGTAAAGTGACGAAAGTTTTGTTACCGCAATAAAAAAGTATTCCCGCTGGATAAACTCTTGTTACACCTAGTTTTACAATGCACGTTTACCAATTGATTTAATATAGTCCAATATTAAAACCTAGTGCATACCAATCCGGTTGAACTCGATAATTAAAATAAAGAATATTAATTTGTCACTTATGATTTATTCATACATCTTGTGGATACGAAATGATACTTCACATGCTGTTGGCATTATCACTACTTCATTGGTCATTACTTACATAATTTCCTGCATACTTATCCAATTTTGAATACTTAATTAATTTTCTTCCTTTTATTTTTGCTTCAAAATCATAAATTCACCTCAAAGGCGCTAAGTAACTGAGATCGTCTTGAGCCAATAATTATGTGGTAATAAGACGCTGAAACGCTTAATTTAAAACCAATATGGAAGGAGCGAGCGGACGACGTTGATTCTCGTGATCATCCGTTCTGCGTACCGCACGATTACTAAAAATACTTAAATATGAGATAGTCTTAAGCGCATCATATACGCTACAGGCGCAACAACGAAATAAACGGCCAACATATAAGCAGTCTCATTAAGTGCTTAACGCCGCCGCACATCTCCGATGTGTTTCATATCCTCTCCACTTCTGCTGCGCGCGGTGCAGACAAATTCGAAGCTGCCAGGCGTGTCGCGCCTCGGTCTGGTGTATACGCCACATTTAAATTTATCATTCACAATCTATACATCTCACTCTCTTTTGAGATGACTTTACCACTAGCTTACTCTTATTTTCTTCGTAATGAGAGAATAAGCGAAAGCAAGGCGAGCGATGCACAAGTAGAGAGAAAGAAATAGTGATGATAATTTGGCAGAGCCTTGGAGAGTAAAGAAGAACAGCAGCAAAACGGATAGGGACGCTGAACGTTTGAATACTTAAATGAACTACATGTGCTTGGATGCGAGAGGAGCGCATATATCAGTCGCTAATTGACAGGGCCAGTTCGGATAGACAAAGTGACACTAAACGATGTCTAATTACCGTTGCGCGCGCGCGTCGATGGTAAGAAGGCACATCAAGTACAAACGTGCCTCGTCACGCAACACTTTAGCATTGCACATTGTGCGAGAACTCTATTATCTGTGCCCTTTCGATGGTTTTATTGCATGGAGTAATTAACGTGCTTTCAGTGGCATTTATTTGGACAAACAAACATTGCAGAGATTTCAGTCTTTGACTACTAATCTTCAAAGAAAGATAAATTTATACTGTTTGAGTTGTTAGCAATAATTAAATATAGAAAATATATTGACAAATATAATACATTTTGAGATAGTCATAAATTTTAATGAATAATTTTCAGAAGTTTTGATAATTTATCATTTCTCCATTAAGTTTGTGAATACCTCAAATTACGACATTTAAACGACTCGAATTCGAGCCGGCTGATACTTTATATTAAGCTTCGCAAAGCCTGTAAGATTAGAGAGGAACGCTTCGGATGTCTCCCGACGCGCGACATTCGGATGAGCGCAAGCGTTGAGCTGCATGCACCAGAGGGGAATACTAATTACGGTAACACGACACGCGCGTCTAAACAAGCGCATATAAATTACCCGCTAGACGAAGCCGCCACAATTAATTTTCCTCTCGCCCGGCAACTTCTTATCAACCCTTTTTCGGTTATTGCTTTCGGTTATGTACTTGCTTAAAATTTTAAACAATAATTCTAGTTGAATCATAGCTGAAGCAGGTATAACTATACATACTTACATACTTATTATGTTAGTAGTGCTTTATGACTCAAATAATTAAGACGAATTTAAGAGGCGAGTAAGTAGATCTCAAGTGCTTCAAGCAAAAAGCGCAAATTTACAACCTGCGCAATTGAGTTGGACAAATTTATTGCGCTCTCATGTATCAAACGTGCGCATGGATTCGTTTGATCTTCATCGTGAATGTTATCCTCTTAACTCTTTTACGTAAAAGCAATGGTCTTAAATTAATCCATATTTGTTTTCTTATTTTTTTTTAAACATGCGTACTCATTTGATGCAGTATTTGAAAACCAGCATTTGATAACATGAAAGTTTGCTCTACTTTATTATTATAAATAGAAGAATGAAATTTATATCTAGAGTAGATAAGTTTACAAAAATAAAACGAATAAAAACAATGTTTATGGATTAAGAAAAATGCTTAGAACACATTTTTGTAATTTAAGAATCTTGGCTGTATCCATCTATAGATTATCATACGAATCCGATTAAAATATAAACGGTGAACGAAGAGAGACCCCGTTTACGACTACACAGCCAACACGCGTGAAAATGTTAAATATATCAGTGCCAGAATGAATGAGCGAAGCGACACGTTTGTACTTTTTACAATCCGTTGAATGATATCGCATTTTTCGGAAAGACTGAAATGTGTGGCGCTGGGGGCCAACCACAGACAACGCAACCGTTCTCCCGGTTTACGCTTTTCAGTCGAAGAGTGACAATAATTTACGACGCACGCGTAAATCACACAATAATTGCGCTTGCATGCACCCAGAAGTCATTTTATTTCGCGTACAAACTGTAAGCTTCGAACCACAGAATGCGTCCGGCATTTAATTTACAATCGTGTCTCGTTTATTACCGAAATTAATGTCATTTCATCGCTGATGAGTGTCTGCTAATCGCCTGCAACACACAAACGGAAGTGCACGCCTTCGCTCTTAATTATAAAATACGAGCATTGCAATCGGTGATATTTCAGCCGAAGAATTCAATTTTTTAGCGTTCCTTTCGACGTTTATATCGCGTAGTTCATTTTTCAACGCTCCAACGCGACCCGCGCATCGTTAGCCGTTTAAAATCTAATTTCGGCGCAAATTAGCTGCGTACTGCGTTGAGCCTCCTTCATATTGCAACTCACTCTCGCGCGAAGACATAAATTTTGTCGCGGCAAATTGCACACGCTTTGTCTTCCAACATTTTCCAACGCAGTCTTTTTTTTTCAATTTACGAACAGATTTAAAACCTACATGCAAGCATCTTCCGACGAGCAGACAAAAATTTCGAATCGTCTTTTCTTTTTCATTCCAGACGCGAAATCCGACGACGACAGGAAGAAACGGCCACGCACCGCGTTCACAGCCGCTCAAATTAAGTCGTTGGAGGCGGAATTCGAACGGAACAAATATCTCTCCGTCGCCAAGAGGTGTCAGCTATCAAAGAGTCTGAAGCTTACCGAAACGCAAGTGAGTAGAATTTATTGTGTTAAAAAAAAGACGAAAGCTTATACAGTACAAGAGGTATGATAATGATCGGATTTATTGCTTTTTGATTAGATAAAAATATGGTTTCAAAACAGACGTACAAAATGGAAGCGAAAGTACACAAACGATATCGAAATATTGGCGCAACAATACTATAATTCAATGGGCATCCTAACGCCGCGGCCGATCTTCATCGGCGATCGTCTGTGGTTCTTCAACTACAACAATCAGACACCGCAAGTGATGCCGGGCGTATGCCCTCCCTTGCAGCCACCGCTGCCGCCGACGACATCGCAATGCCTGCCACCATCCTTCAGCAACGATTTTAATGGCGAGGTGGATACACCCCATACGGCGGCGACAGCTGAAAATTCACCAATTTTGCAATTGCAGAACTTCGGAAGGCATTTCGACAATTCATGATTGCCAACTACTGCTTACAGGTAGACCCTCTGGATGCTCTGGACCCTCTGGACTGTAATCTTTGTATATTCTTTCACTGACGGATTCAGTTGGATTGGAAGTGGGCGACCTGCTATAAGCATCTATAATATATTATCTGTTGAATAAAATCTCAAAAACGTACATCTTTAAGGCAATACTGTCCGCATCGTTGTTAGCCGATGCAACCTGATTGTACGCCTCATCTTCTTCATCCAGCGACTCCGTCATTCGTTTCTTAAAACTAAAATCAAGAAATGCATATAATAAAATGCTACAAATGTGAGAATGACTTACATTTCACTATCGGGATTGTTGTCGGGATTCCGACACATTTCTAATTTTTTGTCCAACAACTTGGTTTGATTTTTGTCGGGCTGGACATCAGCAACTTTGACCATACTTCGTATACTTCTAACCGCTTCAATGAGTTCATTTAGCCTCTCACGGCCCTCCACGCCAAAGAGGGTATCCGTCACATACGAATCGAGATTCTCCTGCAGTTTTGAGGCAGCATGCAGGATCGCAGCGAGCGCAATCTGACTGGGCGAGTATAACAGCACCGCATCGGTGAGAAACACCTGATCCAATAACTGCTCGATCCCAGCACGCAATCGCTCCGGATCGTTTAATGTCGACCGTGCTTTAATATCGATTAGCAGCCCCTCAACCGGCCGGAAGGGATTGTGAATGGTTAAGTGGAAATTCATTTGTTCCATTAAGAAAAATTCGTTGTGGATGATGATAGCGCATGCTTTTGCACGATCGCCTTTGATATTTGCGACGAATTGGGATATGGAGACAATGAATTCTTCTACCTTGCATGCTAAATATACGCTTGTCACTCTGGAATCACATGGGAACTTTAAAGATATTGTCTCGTACATAGTCTATTACTTACAAGATGTCCTTAGGATGATGGTTCATCACAGAATTGTACAAATAAAATCTCTTGAAGTAATGAAATGCTGTACCAACTACATATTTTGGCATTGCCGGCTCAAACTTTCGACAGAACTCATGCATTTGGAGCTCATAACGGCGTACCTGCGTGAGTTCTTCTTCCGGCGTAAGAAAGTAATCGTATAGTGACACTTCCTGTATTTAAAAAAGCAATAAATAACAGAAATGTGAATTTCTCAAATGCCTTACTGGAATATCACTGCCATATTTCCTCGTATGCTCCTTGTTGGCACTCTCTCGTAGATTCGTAAGCTCTTCTTCGCTAGAGAACATCCAGTATTCGCACTGAGTACTTACGGCAAACATTATAATACCTATTATAAACACTAATTACACTAATTACACGAAGTTATATTGAATATGGAGAGAAAGTACTGAAAGTGTCGAGCAGTGTCGAGCAGTGACGAGCAGTTTTGTAGGTTACAGAGGTTACGTAGGTTATGAGCGTTTTTGTATTTGAATTATTTTGCCGCGGGCAGTTCGCCTCGAGCGCAATTCGCCACTACCACAGCTCGCCTCGAAGGGAAATACGATATGCGAACGAATACTGCTTAAACAATTTATTGAAATCGCCCGTTGATTCTATGATTAGTTTATTTAAATACGTAAATCAATACAATACATTGGTTCCTCCAAACGGGAATTCAAATTATTAATTAATATATTTCCCTTTATTTATTTGTTGAAACGACAAGTTTTGGGCTACTTCAGGTCTTTAGAATTATTTCATTGAAGATTGATTGATAAATTAATTGATATTTTCTCAGTCAAAGCGCAGCTCTTTGGCTATCTAATGAGGTGTATTTGATTTCCGGAAGTTGAATAGTTGCGCCACAAATCGACGCGACGCTTCAGCGCTTGACGTCATCGTGGACTGTAAGGACCAGTGAGGACTGTAAGGATAACGTCGTAGGATCGAAACGTGGAGTGAGATCAACGTAGGTGTCTGTAGATGGCGCCACGATGACTACTTAACGAAATTATTTTATTCGATGTTTTGTGTCGAGCCATTGCAATGTATACGTTCCTTTTTATAAGTCCAGGCATATAAAACTAATATATTTTCTATTTCATATTTTAAATGCATTCTTTGTTCAAAAGCACAAATAATAAAATTATTGATAAGGTCAATTTCTGTCTTCATGTGTTTAATTAATCAGATTTTTTGACAGACATAATTTAAATCAGATAATTTAATTAAAATTCAGGTAAGTGATTAACATACTTCTATTTTAGCATTTGCGACGTTTGATATCGGAAACTATAACCACCCGTTTTTCCTAATTTGCATACTCGCTAACATTAGCAATTAAACTGTCAGCTTGCTGTGATTAAAGTATCATTGAAGGTGTAATTAAATATTGTAATATATACAATTACCATAAAGTATGCGATACATTTCCACAAGTCTTATTTTCATTAATTGTTAATATTTAATCTAAAAATTGATTTTTTGTTCATTTTTTCTCTTTAATTGATGTTTATGCTAGATGTAAATAGAATTGTACTCAATTTACTCAGCGCCTGGTTGTGAGACCGTTCTGTATCACTGGAATGAAACGGACCGATGATGCTATCAATTATTACAATTGAAAAATCGCACTATCATTGGCCATACTTTGTTTCACAAAGAGAATACCTATTAGCGGATGTTAAATATTATCACCGGCATGTCTTGAAAACATTACCACATTTTGGCATATATTTCTTTAACATATCAAGCGAAAAAAGGAAGTATAGGACCTCCAACGTGTGTGGCATTGGACCTGATCATTCTGCAACATCTACCATCATATCGTTTAAGCCAGCCTACGCCTCTCTATGCATGTATAGTTAACTAGCAAACGCAAAGCTTCTGTATAGATTGCGTAGGTGCGGCCTGTGGCACCCGCGCGCACATTAATGGTAACATCATTATATGATAACGTCCAAGTCCAACCCATGGCGCTCTGGCAATTATCGAACGCGCCGCGGCGCACCCTCGAAAGCGTCATCCGTCCACGGTCTGCGCGCCGATTGCAGACGACAAACCATCAAACGGTTTTCACGGTTGAACTATGAACTGTGAAACATTGACAACGCCTATTTTTTCTTTACTTTACGTTGACTTGAAACGTTGAAAACCAGCATTTATCCTCAAATGGTCAATGGCCATCGATGGCATTCACAATGCCGCCTTTACCTCCGTGCCGAAGCGGCATGAATAAATAAATAGATAATGAAGTGGTGCTGCTTAATTATCGTTCAATTAAATCACACATAATTACTTCTCGCTGGGGTAGTTGACTGTACGGAGTATGTAGTTTCTTCCTTTAAGCTACAATATTTCTTTACCTTATATCATTCGCAATTTAACTGTGTTTTTACAACCATCTGATTGATGCTTGTCACTACGCTTGTTGTGCTCCCAATTAACAATTCCATCTGTATCTGATGTGTGTACTTTCGTAATACAAGTGATAGCGTCAAATGGTATGCATGTGTACTACCTTTCCGCTATGCCAACATGAAAACACTTTCGTACCTGCATCGTTGCCGCCGCGGCTGGCCGGCAGGCGAAGAGAACATGTTTCACGTTCGTCCTGTCCCGTCCGTCCGCCCGACGCTCCGGTGATAATAACACGTTGCTAATTATTAATTATCGGTTTTGCTCGACGGCCCGCGCTACACACGCAGTGCACAGAGCGCGCGCAGGCGCACGGTATCGCATGGTATATGGGAGCCGAAAGTACCTTGTTGGACAGAAGGTGCGCCGCCGCCGCCACCGCAACGTAATGAGTGACAAGGACGTGCGGGCCTCCTCCAACATCGCAACGCCGATTTTTATTTATATCTTGGCGGTTGCCAGCCAGAAAGATTGCAGATTGTGTTCCTTTACCATATCAGTGCGCCAGCAAACAAGGCGATGATGGAATATTATGATCGTCGTCGCATCCACGTTGTACGTAAACATTTATTTGCACAATCTGTTGGAATTTTTCGTAATACAGCGAATACCAGCAAGTCGTTGCTACCAACTTGTTCTGCATCTGCAGTCCAGCTGCAGGCCTTAGCATACACGTTCATGTCGATATCCGACCCACTGCAATGCGTCCCAGCACTGCATTGTTGAGCCAGCGAAACCTTCTTTGCCGCATGCATGCATATAGCAAATGTATGAAATGAAGCATTGCCTTTCCGTCGCATGCAGCCAAAACAATACATGGTAACATGTATGTTGGTATGTATATGATGCATGTGTGTAGTCAAGGTATGTTGCGTGTGCCGCCCATACCTTCGGCGATACGTGGCAGACGGGCCGGACCACGGCCATCTTATCGCCTACCCTTGGGCTGTGAAACAACCGGTCTTAACCCGTGCCGCTGCTCGCCAGCCAGCAAGTGGCAGCTTGCCGATGCTTAATCGAGAGAAGCCTGGTTGTCCTTTTCACCCGCCGACCGACACCGTGCACCGTCAGCCTGCTGAAGAACATTAGTCCAACCAACATATGGTTTGCATGTTACACCATCACCGGGGAGTGAGAAAATAAAAACAACACAAATGCAGACAAACTGCAATAAGTATCACATGTGTAGTAAACAGTTGCAGGGTATTTTCCATCCTTGCGCAAATCAAATGCGATAAAATAAAGTCTGCATTGCAGAACGTACTTACATGAAAATTGTCATAATTGCGACCTTATTCTATTCTCTACGTATGCGATATACGAGTATGCAGTTGGCGTCATACAAAAGTTGAAGCATATGCTAATTGGCAACTGATGTGCGAAACTAAACCTATTCTTGTGTAAAATATGTGCTAGGTAGCATAAAGGTTTGTATCGTTGCATCGGCTTCAAACAAGCCGCAGTCTAATCGAATATAGGCATTGAGATTGGGTGGACATAAATTTCTTTTGACGCCGCTGCACGAAACGCGGTTTAGCTTTGCGGTCGCTTCGGCTGCGTGGCGCGGAAAACACCTCGGGAATTACCATCTTGAGCGAGAAAAGCGGAGGTGTGTTGAGTGTGTGTGTGCAGCGCAGTGCGCGTGCATTGTTCCCCTTCGATTTATTTAATGCGTTTCTATATTAGGTGCATAGACCTACTTTGATCGAGTGCTATGCATATAAAAAGCGCGTAATATAAAATGTGCAGCGCGAAGAAAACGTCGTAAATCCAACAAATCGACGCCGCCAGCCATTGTCCGATGCATATTACAATCCGTATTTGATTTATTCACATCGCAAAGAATATTTAAGTGTTCGTTTAATTTTTAGAAAACGCTTGAGTAAGCTAACTCGGCTAAATGTTAATTAACGAGTATGTGGTGCGTCATAATTTAATTTCAATGTACATAGTTGAATTGAACACCGTAATTCTTTCATTCACACACACGTTAGTAGCCGTTTTCATTCTCATTCGTTTCAAACTCACTTTGTTTTTTCTTTCAAACAATTAGCTAATTAATTAATGCGCATAGACATTGTCTCTGTTTCGCTGTTTTCATGCGCATTCACATAGTACGCTCGTTAATAAGCCGACATTTTTATTAAATTTAATGCGGGGCGCCTAATACTCGTATACTCGTAGATATAATATTCAATTATTTGCGCTCTATGAGGAACATCACGCCGCACCGCACCGCACCACCGCGGCAGCCATCGCAGTAATTACAGTCATTAGCGTATTTTTGTTTACTCTGCGGCAAGCAAGTAATACTGATATACTTATTAAACAATCATCGTGTGAGTATGTGTGATGTGTGTGCGACGCGCCATTCCGCGCGAGCAAAATGGCAAGGCGTCGGGAATTAGAAATGATGAACGATGCACGATGCCGCACAAGAAGATGCCATGCAGCGAGATAGTAATAAATTTAAATATAAAATTACTTGTACAAAACATACATGTGAAGTGCAATTGATATTTTATGACCTTTTATCACGAGAAACTATGCTGATGCGAATCAGTTTTGTGCAATTTAATTAATGCCTACTTTCATTACAGTGTGAACAAAAGCTTCTTTTTTTGCGCATAATCGAAAACTAGCGAGTTTCAGAATAATAAATGGTAAATCAGTTTCCAATGGTAGTCTGAAACCGACCACAAATCAATTATTTTCCACGTTAAATATTAGATCAAAAAGCGAGGCGACCGACGATTCGACATGCTGTGCGGTTTTAATATGCGACTAGAAAATGTTTATGAAAATTTAAATTCTTTCTTGCCGATCCGGCAGTTATTTCGTATCGAATTCGTGTTCTTTGTTTTATTACAAAGCGCACAACGACGTAATAATAAATCGAGGCGCAAATCGTTCCAATGCAAATGAATAGGCGACAGCGTGACTCGATGCGCATAAAATAATTCTTTCAAATTATGTAAGTTACAATCCAAGCGTTTGAATAATTAATGTAAATAATCGGTAAGGGTATGAAAGCACGTAAGAAAATTATACTTGTAATGTAGATGATGGTTTTTACCGTGCAAAACGAGAACAAAGGATTTGCGTCGGTTTTCTTGTGGATTGAGCATGAAAATCAAAATTTTTCTGTGTCAATACTAGCATTGCCAGTATAATAATATTATTTATTCATTTGAGTTGTTTTATTACAACATTATCAGATAAAAATGTTTTCATGTTCATGGATAATATGAAAGTAAGCCGGTATTTTAAGCATTAATATCATTAATACTAGCACCGATGCGTCGGTCAGCGGTGTCGCTCGCGATAAACTAATTCATCACATTTTATCACTATCGAAAAAAAAGCGACGTGGAAAATGTGGAAAATGAATTCGTCCGTCGAGCGTTGTACACATACCTAGGTGCCTCGTTAACAACTTCACACGCTCCCATTGTTTTTGTTTTCGTTGGTTTTTTTGTTTTGTTTTACTTTTCATAATTATACGCTATTGGATATCTGTGTATTATTGTCTGTGCTTTGCCGCACTTCAATTTCAATTAGTTAATTTTCCAAATTAGTCCGAAAATAGTTACACTGCATACACATCTGTTGTAATTTAATGTTATTTCATGATACTGATAAGTTATCTCTTTGTCACCGTCAAACAATGTCATCACCTTCTGTCACACTTATTCAAGTACTTACATAATAATATTAATTATTAATTTAAAAATGAAAAATTCTATTAAGCACATTACCATAAGTAACAAAGGTACCTAGCTGTGATATATTATCATTGATAATATCCTATTTCCGCTTCAAATATTATAGTGAGAAAAAATTGAAACAAGTAGGGTAATATGCGAATGGCGCATAAAATTTAACGATAGTCCGCGCTGTTGCTTACAGCACGAATGTTATCCGACGGCAAACGTCTTGCATTGAAAAATATGGCTGCGTAGCCCGGCGCGCTGGAAGAACATGGGTGCCATCATCTATCTGATAAGTGTTTCATACAATCGATGACTGACGGGTAATTGAAATTCTAATTTACCGCCTTGGCTGCGGGTCAAGATCGCAATAACTTTTCATACTGTTGATGTCCTTTTTCATTTATCCTAACATATACGAGTAGATCCTTAACAAGTGCAATTTTGATTTATCTTTTTAATGAAAATTAATTTGTGCACGATATGTAAAATGAAAATTTAACTTTACTGACAGCATTGTTGTCCGAGATATTTATAACAAACAGAAACTAGTTGAAAAGCCGAAAAGTAAAAGAAAGCAGGAACGAACAGCATCGTGTGGAATCGGTTGTTATCTGCAATCTAAAACGTCATCCAATATCCACTCGATGTGGGTTGAGTCGGTTGCTGTACGCCGCTCAGACACGCCAAAAGAAACATAAAACAGTAGCCGCTTGTATAATATGAAGAAACTCCAACTCCGGCGCGGAGACATATAATTATATATTTAAAATTACAATGATTAAGATGCGCCGCGAAGATGAACGAACGAACGCACAGCGGCGACCGGCGCTGCGCGGCGGTCGTCGTCTTCGTACTGATTCATAAGTGCACCATATCAGTTTGGTATCATCTTTTCGAAACGCTTGTGATTCATCTTCACAACAGCGTTTTTAACAATTCAAGATGACATTCAAGAGCTTATTGTTAGATTTTCATTACTTACTTATAAAATGTATTATAAATAAATAGAATTTTTATAGAACATATGAAGTAAGAAGTACCAGGTTGTTCTTCAGCAAACGGGTTAACCTCGCCGATGTCGTCGTGGACTTTGGCGTCGGTTGCGTCGATGGGCCGATGGGCGTTTCGTGGGCCGGCTAGCAGGCAATGTGTTTCGTGCGCGCGACGCTCGGACGCTCGGACGCTTGGTCTCTCGCCCACGGGGAATTTTTACGTTCCGCCACCGCCTCCCGTCAGGACCGTTTGCTATAGTGTGCGTACTACATTTACTATTCATGTATCATCTCCGTGCTGCTTTGTAACGACTTTAAGAACAACAACAAACATCAACCGTGTACCAAGTAACCAAGTATCAGTTGCCAGGCAAGTTTCGCAACTCGCATAAAATAAAAAACGAGTAAATGAATTATTACATGCTCGCTGCGATTCCATTTATGCCTGAAAGGCAACTTTAACATATTAGTTTAATTTACACTACCAGAATTGTATGAATTTTAAATTAATATAAATAAAACCAATTGATTCATATA
This sequence comes from Myllaena sp. GC000078, assembly GCA_030264135.1. NCBI lineage: Eukaryota > Metazoa > Arthropoda > Insecta > Coleoptera > Staphylinidae > Myllaena > Myllaena sp. GC000078. The sequence continues at coordinate 13,160 of JARJDR010000721.1, forward strand.
ATCCAAATCCTGCCTATAATTATCCATGGAATAATAAATTTGATACATGTCTTTCACTACCGTTCATGTTGATTTTCTCATGCTTATCGGCCGAGCATCTAACTCGCTGCGAGCTGCTGTTTCGGCCGATAAACAATTATATTTGTCGCTGCAGTCGATGCTAATTACGACGGCTACCGGAATTTATTAATGTTTGTAATTATAGCCCAGAGAATGTCAATCTGCTTTGCATATCTACGCGCTCAGATGCAGCAAGTCGTGGCAGGCGCCGCGATAAGATTGTGATAGACGAAATACATATATGCATCATTCACATGCCGATGGGCTTTTGTAAAAATCAAAAGAATTTATCCCCGACTGTAGCAGCAGCAGCAGTAAGAGCAATAGTCTCACCGATAAGATCAATGCATGTGGAGTGACCGCGCTCACACAACCGTAATCGCGGCGTAATCGTAATTTTCATAAATAATTCAGTAGCGCCTTTGAGGATTGAATAAATTTGATTAATTTTTGCGCCCAGATCCACTATCTTGTGACATTTTATAAACGTTCGCCAAACCTTTCTCTTGATTTTTGTTATTTTTTAATACTTCAGTACTTGTTTTCTTCTTGTTTTTTCAAGCTCACGACGGCAACGTTTCCTTCCTATAATAATATTTATTATTTTCAAGTTTTTGAAACGTGTTCATTTCGTATGCACACGGTGTACGGCAAATTGATGCAAAAAGTCTTAAAAATATCTTAATTCTAATTATTGATTACTAAAGTGCATAAGAAAAAGCGACCGAATTTAAATTAGACCGCTTATTATCCTACCATCGTCAACATTTTCAGAAATAGCGCAACTTATAATTTTAATACTTTAAAAAAATTTGCAACTATGTTAATAATCGGGTGCGAAAATTGGCGCAATATACGCCACAATATTATAGCCGCCCCAAAAATTGGTGACTGATCGCATACACATATTTATTGGTGCGCGCACATCACGTATTCATCATCACCGATATAGATGGAAAAACTGATAGCAGAGACGGGCGCGCGCCCCACACACGCTCCCGTTCCGGCCGCGCAATAAATAATTCACGCTGCGAAAGCCGCCCGTTGGCGTTTGGCGCCCAATAAACGCAACTGCCGCAAACGAAACGAATTATACATACAAACCAAATGAAACTCGGTGTATTCCTGCGCACCACTACACACACACATTGTGTATTCATCGTTCGACGACATGGCAGCGAGATATAACATAAACCACACATGCGAAGCATGCAGGCGCGCATTGTGTATGCGGCACAATTGTTTTACTTTATTTCATAATTCATCGATTCCATGAATCCGTAATCGCAAGCGCTCCGGTATTCATCCCTATCGGTTTTTAATACATTCCTACTCTACTTTTGAAACAAAACACTTTGCTTACGAAGTTATCAATGCAAGTAATTAAAATACGAGAAACGATTTTGATTTGGCGGAGGAAGAATAAGAGGAAGTGCTGGGCGCGTTGGCGCCGGCGCCGTATTGAATCATTCAAGCCCCTCAACAGACGCGATGTTTTAAAATTTCTCGGAAAACACCCGACGGACGCGATGGCGCCGGCGCGTAATAAATGCCTATTTGCGGGCGCTCATATCAATTCATAGAAAACGCGTGTGCAACGTATAGTTGTCC
>JARJDR010000723.1:0-10000 GCA_030264135.1 Myllaena sp. GC000078
GGGCGAAGGGGGAATTTGTCGTTGCGTGCTATTTTCAAGCGGTGAATCTGGGTCACTCGCTTGCAGTCGGAACAGCAAACAAACTATTGCAATAAATATTCAATAAAACTTATTTCGGGACACCAACTAATTTCGTTTTGTTGTTTTGAATTTGGCTGGATGTACTTACGCGATGTGCGGTGGCAATTTATTAAACATGAAAAAGAAGAAGAGGAAGAGGCAGAAATTAATGGAGTATATTTAGCCGATCGCATCATCATCATTATTATCGGCGGATTGATATGCACTTAACTCCCAAGCGCATGCATGCTGTGTGGTCTCTCCTTACTCAAAACCATTACTTTACACCCGAATAGCATTTTTATTTTGCGAAATTATAAATTATAATGATTATAATAGTTTTAAATTGGCATGAAAACATGAGTAAAATAGCTGGCATGCCATTATGTTATGACTTAAGTCATATCCATCATCAATCTGCATCTTTTCCATTGAAAACAGCGAACTGTAAATCATTTCTTTCGCTCTTCCTTCCTGAATAAGTCATCTTGCAAGTTACTGAGAATCGCTATCTCTTTCGTGATAAATCCATCCTTCCCCGTATTCATGATCATTAATTATTAGTTAAGATTTTAAAGCAATAATTAACAATTATTCCTTCATCATGACACCAATAACAATTAGGCTATTATTAGACCATCGCGCATTAATTCCTTGCGCGACTTACTTGCTTAATCAAAAAGCATCGCACGCATACGATTTACGACTGTGATATTATATTATGTACACTCGCGTGCAATGCGCAACCGCATCTGTTTGACTTTATTTTTCATCTCGTGCCGACGGTGCCGATGCCGACAATACGAAGTGCATCATCACCCAGCGTCACACATCAATCAATTAAACGCAATGGCAAGAATTTCACTTTATTCGCATCGAATAATTCGACTTCAATTTCACCATTATGTACAAGGCTGCAAATGTTCTTTTTGACGAGTGGCGAGTGGCTATTATGAATGAAATGTGTGTTATCAGTACGCACGCGCCACGCACTTTATCTTGGCATGGCGAGGAGGAGCGAGGAGCTATCAGCATCTCCTGTTTCCGGTTTCAATAACCTCCGGCAGCTGCCAGCAGCAGCGCAACTCTGGATTTAACTAAACCCCACACGAATTTCGCAAATTACTGCATTACTGCATCGCACCAATATCCTTCTTCTGCCGCTGTTGACTATGCTGATGTTTATTCCCATTCTTTTTCTTATTCTTCGCGTTGCTATTCACAAAAACCATGCTGTTATTCTGCCGGTGATGGCGTTGATGATGATGATGATGATGTTTATTATGGCGCTTTTGCACTAGTGCATCAGCTGGATTCGCAGTAATTGCGAGTTTCTTCTTCTCTCTGATAAACTTGAGCAATGGCGTCAATTGCTGATTGTAAGAGTGGTGATCTTGCGCATCCTGCTGGCGATTGTCTTCGGGCATCTCCCCCAGGTCGGTGTCCGCGCGCCGTTGCGACAACGCATTCACGAACTGCTTGTACGCCGGATCGCTTTCAATGGTGTTGGCTTGCGGATCGCGCCAACTGTACTTGCGCACGCGGATCACCCTTTGGTTGGGTGCCACATCGGCACCGTGCATGCCGGCGAGGAAGGTGCGCAGACCTTCGGGCGCGTCGAAATTGATGTATGCCACCGTCATGGGGCGTTGGGTGGCGTAATGGCGGCGGCGCGCCACGTAGTAGTGATTGTAGGCGGGCAGCGGGCGCAAGCGCTGCAGGAGTTCGCCGCGCCCGATGTCCGCCGGCAGGTTGCGGATGATGGCGCGTGTCGGCTGGCGGCCCTTTGCAGCATGGTTTTTCATCTTGTCAAGTGTTGTCAAGCGTAGGCGTAGTAGGTATTATGACGGTAACCAGTGGTAACGACGAATGTGGTTTGTTTGCAGGACTGCACAGGGTGCTCGGCACCGTTAAACTGTCGCTGTGAAGGGCTGCAGGGGAGAAAGGGTAGCGATGGCCTGCATGGGATGGAGGGGCAAGTGGGCGAGTATGGTGACACCGGGTCGCCGGGACCGTCGGGACCCAAAGGCGAGAAGGGTGCGATGGGCGAATACGGCGCTATGGCCGAGAAAGGATATCGAGTAAGAACTCTCCCGCATTTCCTTCCAGTGTTTGATTTAATTTCTTCATCTTGATAGGGTGATGATGGTTTACAAGGACAATTTGGTGCCGCTGGCATGGCTGTGAGTACACTTCCATTGGTGTTTGGTAGCTGTTGAGTTTTTCCGTTTGGAAATTAGGGTCTTCCGGGTGAATCAGGAATACGCGGCATGCCTGGATTAGATGGATGCAACGGCACCGATGGTACTCCCGGTATTCCCGGAGCTCCCGGTTATCCGGGCAGCCGTGGTGATCCCGGTGATTTCGGCCCGCCGGGACCGCAAGGTGAACCTGGTGAAGGCGGGGGGAATTCGATAGGTACAAAAGGCGACCGCGGCGATTTCGCACGGGACGGCGAACCGGGCTATCAGGGACCGCAGGGTCCACTGGGTCCACCTGGCTGGGCGGGTATTCCCGGCGATCAGGGCTTTCAAGGATTAAAAGGCCCGCCGGGCGATGGCGGCGAGCCGGGTGAACCTAAATTCGGGCTCAAAGGGCAATGGGGCGATGCGGGCGATGAGGGCGATCACGGCGAACCAGGCGAGCCTCGCGACAACAAACAGGACTACTCGTACAATATCACCATTGAAGCGCTGAAGGGACCCAGCGGAGAGCCCGGTGTGATTGGTGATCGTGGCTACGTCGGCGAGCCGGGAAAGATGGGAGCACCAGGACCAAAAGTAATCCATTGTTGAATTATGAATGCAGTATTTTATTGAATTTTAATCTAGGGCCGTCCGGGTCTACGTGGTTTGGACGGAATGAAAGGCGAACCCGGTGACGATGGCTCGCGCGGCAAGCAAGGAAAAGTAGGCCTCTTTGGACCGAGTGGCGAGAAGGGAGATAAAGGCGCGCCGGGCTTCGCTGGTTTAAGTGGCGCCGATGGCCACAAGGGGCTGCGCGGTGAACCTGGTCGTCTGGGTATTCCTGGACCGCAGGGCTTTGAGGGTGAACCTGGTTTGTATGATCCAACGCTGGATGAGTCGCCTGTGGGTGAAGTCGGCAAGCAGGGTGAAGTTGGCTTGCAAGGCGACATTGGCCAAGCGGGCATTCCGGGTCGACCAGGCCCACCAGGACCTATTGGACCGCCAGGCATGCCAGGTCCAAAGGGCTACGTCGGCCAACCGGGGCCTAAGGGGCAATCTATCAAAGGCGAGCGTGGTGATGACGGGGTGCCCGGTCAGCCGGGCGCACAAGGCCAACCGGGTTTACCCGGTCCTATTGGCCCCGTCGGCGAAAAGGGATTTCACGGTTTGGATATCACTGGTCCGCCGGGCGAGGACGGCTTACCTGGCATTGCGGCACTACGCGGACCGCCGGGCGAACGAGGCGAGACCGGTTTCGACGGACCTAAGGGCTATCCGGGACACGCGCATACCCGTATTCGCGGTCCGAAGGGTGAGTCAGGTAAACGCGGTCGGCCGGGCGAGGAGGGCGACGCTGGTACACCCGGTCAGGACGGATTCCCGGGTTCAAAGGGACGAATCGGTGATGATTGCGGCGTGTGCAGACCGGGACCGCACGGTATCAAGGGTGACGCCGGCGAGGCAGGCAAGAATGGGATGGAAGGCATGTCCGGCTTTCCCGGTCTGCCCGGACCACGCGGTGTGAAAGGCGAGGCGGGCAAACCAGGACCACGCGGTTTAATGGGCCAAGAGGGTGCGCCCGGCTCAGTAGGGCAAGAGGGTGTGCCGGGATTGAAAGGCCAGAAGGGTCGCTATCAGCCACCGATATTCGACAAGACTAACAACACGGGTGACATGGGCGCCCCCGGTTATCCAGGACCGCAAGGCGAACGCGGCGACACGGGCACACCGGGTTGGACGGGAGCGTCGGGTTTGAAAGGCATGAAGGGCATGGCGGGCGATTACGGCGCACCCGGTACGGCCGGGCGTGATGGTCGTGATGGTCTTGATGGCGCACCCGGACCGAAGGGCGACTCTTTCGATTTGCCCAAGGAGTTTCTGCGCGGCGACAGCGGATTGGATGGATTGCGCGGCGAACCGGGCGATGTCGGTGACTACGGCTACAAGGGCGAACCGGGTGCGAGTTCTCAGTACACAGAGAACTACACCGGCGACAAAGGTTTTCCGGGAATACCGGGCGATGTGGGATTACCGGGTGAGCGCGGCTATACAGGTGATCGCGGTGCTAAGGGCGTACCCGGTATGCAGGGAGCGCCAGGTCCCGCCGGTCCGGTAATCCCCGGCCCAGTGGGTCTGAAGGGCCATCCTGGTCTCACCGGTGATTACGGACCAAGAGGTCCGGCGGGCAGACCAGGCAGCCCGGGCATAGCGGGATTGCCAGCGTTAGATGGCCGGAAGGGCATACGTGGTGATCCAGGACGCAGTGTGCTGTATGGTGAAATGGGACCAGTCGGACCAATCGGTGTGAAAGGCGAGCGCGGCAATGACGGCCCACCAGGCTTTGCTGGCCGTCCGGGTATTCATGGCGTGAAAGGAACGAAGGGCGAGAAAGGTGCACCGGGAACGTTTGGCATTGATGGATTGCCTGGATACAAGGGGCAAATGGGAGCGATCGTCGGTGGTATGCCAGGTTTTGCCGGTATGCCCGGATTATCAGGCAAAGCTGGCGAGCCGGGCGAAATGGGCGTGTCAGGCGAAGATGGACCGAACGGTGAAGACGGTATGCCTGGTATTCGTGGATCCATTGGCTTGCCCGGACCAATTGGCTTGCCTGGCGATAAGGGCGAGGCTGGATTCGTCGGACGTGTTGGATTCCGCGGCCGCGATGGTGCGCCAGGAATGCCTGGAGAGATGGGTAATATTGGGCGCTCTGGCATGGAAGGACCAATGGGCGAGATTGGTCTACAGGGCTTGCGAGGTCACAAAGGCGAACGCGGTATGATGGGAATGGAAGGATTGCCTGGATTGGAGGGCTTTCCAGGTCTGCCAGGAGAGATTGGCGAGCCTGGATACACGGGCTTCAAAGGCATGAAAGGCGATTCGTCATTTAGCGGCGTGAAGGGCGATGGCGGTGAGCCGGGCCTGACGGGAATGATTGGGCGGCCCGGTGAACACGGCTACAATGGCATGAAAGGCGAGAAGGGTGACGCCGGCCAAACTGTGTTTGGACGCTACGGTGAAAAGGGTGAGGCGGGCGACCAAGGCGACATGGGCTATCCGGGCCTGCCGGGCTATAAGGGCGAGGCTGGTAACTACGGCGTAATGGGTCCGCCGGGCATTCCGGGTGAACCAGGTTTCCCCGGTTATGTGGGATCGCCCGGCAAGAACGGATTGAATGGCTTCAAGGGAATGAGCGGCGAACCAGGATTTCCGGGTGCGCGCGGCAGAAAAGGTGAACAAGGCATGAGCGGGCAACCAGGCCAAATGGGGCGTCCAGGCTATCCGGGTGACGAAGGTGCTGCTGGACCAGCGGGACCATCCGGACCAATGGGGCGCAAGGGTGAAATGGGCTTCCCTGGTTTAACGTCATTGGGCTTCGCCGATAAAGGAGACATTGGCACGCCTGGTATTGCAGGTGTTCAAGGCTGGAAGGGTGAGGTGGGCGATGCGGGCTTTCCCGGCTTGGTGGGTCTCAAAGGCGAACGCGGTGGCTTTGGCGCTGCGGGTATGCCGGGTGACTTTGGCTTGCCCGGTATAAAGGGCTACAGAGGCGCACCGGGTATGCCTGGTTTGCCGGGTATTCCCGGCCAGAATCCGCAACCTGGTGATGCAGGCGCGCCCGGCTTTCCCGGTCTGGATGGAATCAACGGACGACACGGACAGAAGGGCGCTCCCGGCGACTACGGCGACGAAGGTCTTCCGGGTGCGCCCGGCCTGCCTGGCTACGGAATACCCGGCATCAAAGGCATGACAGGCGATGAGGGCTATCCCGGACGCGGTGGTGAAATGGGTGACTCTGGCATGTTCGGTATGGATGGGCGACCAGGTGCGCCTGGACAGAAGGGCATGATGGGCGATGCGGGTTTCTCGTCAAGCAGTTACAAGGGTGAGATGGGCGATGTCGGTTTCACCGGTCTGCCAGGTCTAAAGGGCTATCGTGGCGAACGTGGCATGGATGGCTTCCCCGGTCAGCCGGGCTACGCGGGCAAAATGGGTATGCGTGGTCTTCAAGGTGATGTGGGCTACCACGGATTGGACGGTTTACCTGGCTACAAAGGCCCCAAGGGTGAACGTGGCGAAGCGCTCGGTGGATATTTTGCCGGAGAGAGGGGTGATCAGGGCGAACCCGGTTTTGATGGTCTGCCAGGTCTATCTGGCTCCGTCGGCAGACCCGGCTGGCCGGGTAAGAAAGGTCTGCACGGCTTAATGGGCGAACCGGGACGTAGCGGGATGCCGGGCCTCACGGGCGCCAAGGGTTTGATTGGCGATGTAGGAGTGAGGGGTAGTCCTGGTCGCGCTGGCTCGCCCGGTTATCCGGGCGAACCCGGCATGCCAGCACCCTCGTCACGCGGCCCACCTAATCGCGGCTACATCTTCGCACGGCACTCCCAAAGCGAACGCATTCCCATCTGCCCGGCGGGCACGACGCGTCTCTGGGACGGCTACTCCTTCCTCAACATCATCGGCAACGTGTACGGTCACGGGCAGGATCTGGGAGCGGCCGGTAGCTGCTTGCAGATGTTCAACACCATGCCCTTCCTCTTCTGCAATATTCACAACGTGTGCGACTACGGCCAGCGCAACGACTACAGCTACTGGCTGACGACGCTCAAACCGATGCCGATGAGCATGGCGCTGATACCCGCTGAGGAGATGCGCGACTACATCTCGCGCTGCACCGTCTGCGAGACGAGCACGCGTCTAATCGCACTGCACAGCCAGAGCATGGACATTCCCGACTGTCCCAATGATTGGGACCGCATGTGGGAGGGTTACAGTTTTATGATGGTAAGACACCTTCTTTTCTCTCCACCTTCAAATTGTTGAAACTCTTTTTTTCTTCTTCTAGCACACCGATGCTGGTGCGGACGGATCGGGTCAATCGCTAGCATCGCCCGGGTCGTGCCTGGAGGAGTTCCGCGCGCGGCCCTTCATCGAGTGTCATGATGATGGCCGCTGCAACTACTTCCCGACGGCGCTCTCCTTCTGGCTGACGGTGATCGATGATTTGACGATGTGGTCGAAGCCGCGCTCGCAGACTCTTAAGGCTGGTATGGATATTACGTCTAAGATCAGCCGCTGCGTGGTGTGCCGCCGCCGGCACATAACGTTGCAGCCGTTACCTCCCAGCGAGGTGCGCACACGACCCGCTGACCTTGGTTACTATGGCGGCCGCAACCAGCCGCCATATGTTTCCGCCGGCCAACATCCGCAACGGCGTACGCGCGTGAGGTATCCCACGCGACACCATCATGGTCAGCAACCACCCAATCTGTAAGCATCCTTATCCTTTACCTTTTTTCCTTTTACTTCGTAAACTAATTTGTGCCATAAAATGTTATCTTCTAGCACTATGTATATGTAATATAAAAAAAACTGTAATATTTTTGTTGTCGTAATTGTAAGCGTAAGTTAATACGAATATTTTTTATAATATGGTTGAGAAATAGCTTCTATTTAGCTTCTATGATGAGAGACAGTGGATATGTGTTCATAAATTTCCTATTTGCTTATTCGAAGCTAAAAGTCAAACCGAATCTACCGATAATCATAGAAAATATACTTGAATAAAATTATTTTTGGATGCATGTTTTTTATACACTCTGTACATCCGTGAATAGTTGGAAGTCAACTGTATATTCATCAAATGCATACATAGCTTTTCACTAATAAGTCGATTTATTTATTTATTATTTATTCAAGTGTATCACATTATTGCTATATGTCACACAATGTACACACATGCACACACACACAACTTCTCATTGCGATTTTCTTTCATCTTTTATTACAAAACAAACAATTATAAAAATTGAAACAAAAACACTGCCACACATTAGCGATTGGGGGTCGCATGAGGTTCAGGACACCACCCTCCTCCCTCTCTGTCTCTCTCTCGCTCTTACAATGTAATGTTATGATTCGCTAATGATTAAAACGATCGGCCGCGTTGCGCCTACATAATCTTATTCTTCTCATAATCGAAGATGTTGTCGGGCAGCTTCATATGCGAGTCGATGATCTGAAACAGTTCGTTTGGCTGCGGTATGCGGCCGGTCTCCAGCTTCGACCACACCGGTATATCGTTGAGCGTGATCTCGAACGCACCCGACTGCACCAGCTGCCCCTCGACGAGGTTCGTGAGGAAGAAGCACATCAGGCACGCGTAGATCTTGTTCTCCAGGCACCACGTCCACCACGTCGGCTGCGGCAGGTTGATGTACGTGAACACGTTCACGCTGCCAATGATGCAGATGATCACCACCGATTTGAGAATACCCTGCGGGAGACATCATCGTTTAGCTTGCAATTCAAACATGGAAACTTGCTGAAGAAGGCTTACCAGTACGCGCACAAAGAACATGTTCATGCCGGGTGGGTCGTAGTTCTTGCCGTCCACCACGATCTCCGGGTACTTCACAGCGAGGATATTCGCGTACTCTTCGAACGCCTTACGATAGCCACATGAATAGCTGTTCATGCCAATTGATAAGTAAATGGTTTGTGAGAGGGTAAATAGAGATTACCAGTAGAAGAACTTTAGCGTCGGCATGCCGACGTTCGTGCTCAGCTTGGGCACCGGCATGTCGTCGTCGTCGTCGTAGTCCTCCTCGGCGGCGGCGAGCAGCAGGTTCTCCACGAGAGAGAAGAATGTGAAGGCGAGCGCCAGGTACGTGATGATTTGCAATTTGCTCGCCATGGCGCAGAAGAACAGCGATGGTTGTTAGCACACTGGACACCCTAAATGACCTTAAACGCGCGGAAATGATTGATAAATGTAATCAAATGACTTTCAATTAATTGCGGAGCGCCGTGCTTGACACACAACACACACTGATGCGCACAGATGCGCCACCTCCCACACGGCACATTTAGGCTCATTCACCTTTCTTCCACGGTGTGTTCTCCGAACGTAACCAAACTGCTTTGGATAATGTAAAAGATATACTTATGTTACACTATTTCACGAGTACCCTTGGTGGATCTGGTGAAATTTTGACCAATCCCAAAGCAGCGTGGTGCGAGGTTAATAATTGATGGCGGTTTTAAATTAATTCGCTTTTTCAAGTCATTATTTCATGCGTAAATAATTTAAATATATTGTAATTTGTGTAATAATATGGATGCGAGCACATTCATCCGTGATCTGTGACTACCGTCATGTGTGTTTTGTGTTGTAATGTATTATTCGATGCTGTGTCTAAATATGTATTGCTAAATATTGTTAAAAATGGCCAACATGGCAGGCAATACCAATATCTATTTGTCTATGAATGCCACGCCAAATAACAAACGTCTACCTTACGGTAAAATACTCAAAGCGTGTTTAAGTTTAAATGCGAAATGAAAGAACCCGTCACCACAACCAGTCCCGCGAAAGTGCACGCGAGAAGTTTTTCCTGGTTGCGACGAAGGACATGAGAGAGCAGTGGGCATTGGACGCCTTCATCAGAAGTGATCAGAAGCAAAAGCAATTGTTGGATGAGAAGCAACACATTCACCACCTCGAGAGCGCCGAATTGCGGGCAGTCGTGTCCACACGCACAGCCCATCTGGTTGGCGTCTCCAAGACGACTTCGCCAAAGCAATCGCTTAGAAATTACCTAATTACTTTAGAGATTAAATTCTGGATTCGTTTCTCTAGATTGTTAGATAGTACATACATACATAGTAATTTGGATCGGTCACACAGTTGATGGCAGTTTTTAAGTCTTCATAATTGTGCAGAGGAGGACCGAAACTTCGCACTGTGA
>JARJDR010000731.1:0-22050 GCA_030264135.1 Myllaena sp. GC000078
ATCCTTTTTCCAACCCTTTAACTAATTCACATGTATTAATTTGGTCAACTGGTTCTTTTGCTCTTTTCATTCATGCAGACACTTTGTTTGCATAGTCAATCCAAACATGAACCGACAGACAAATTAACGTTTTTTAATTATTATTGTATATTTGAATTGTTTATCCCTAATTCATTCCTTTTAGTAGATGCGTGCGTGCAATTTGTAGTTAGTTGGTGTTGGGTTACTTTTTATTGCATTTATGCTTGTATGTTTTTTTCCAGCAGAAATTTATTTGATTTTACGACTAATAAGACTTTGTTTGCTTACTGTTTCAGATTCATTGCAAAACGATGGCATCATACTTGTATTTTTTGAATTAATTTTTTACTTTACAGATAAAAATGATGATGAGATCCTATGAAACTAAAGAATATATCTGCAACATGGCATTGCTTCTAACAACGTTTGAATAAATGCATTTTTCTCTTTGCATTTTTAGAATTGAATGCGAAGAACGGCGATCAAGTCAAACACGATTATGGAATTATGGATAAAATTGCATTTTAATGGTGGTATGGATATCATCAATGGAGTCAAACACGGAGTAAATTCTGGTAAAATGCAACAATTTCGCAGCGTTCGCGCTAAGATTGTTGTTTGCTCTTATTTGTGCATGCTGGTAGGTGGTAGCTTGGTAGTTAGTTTTCTGTGTCATGCGATTGTTGTGTATTCTGGTTGCCTCTCCGGATGCGACCCATGTGCCCAGAATTAATTAGTTTTTGGTACAACCCCTCATTTCGCTTTCGAGACATCGAATGCAAATTCCTTAAAACAACGAAAAACCTAAAAATTTAAACAAATTGTGCATAAGTGCAAAAGTGCATAAATCAGAGTGATTAAAATAGAGTGCTAAAAAAGTGTTGTGTGCCGTCTTCATCAACAATTAGTTTTTTTCTTTGACTTGTTACTGATTGCTACTAATCACCCTTTGTTTTAGGTGTACGTATGTTTCTTCTGTTTTAGGGCGTCGCGGGATGGCTAAACTGTTGCGGTGCTTTATTATTATGATGGTAACTCAAACGTTTGGTCATTCTACGCACGCCGAATACAGCATGGTCACTTCTTCATGGGCAATTCTGGGCGATTCTCCAACACACCAAGAAGGCACTCAAACCACTCAAACGTTTTATATTTATATGTAGCGCACTTGCTCACACTTCTATTTAATATTACAATCTTTATGTTGATGTTTCTAGAGCATTTTCTAGCGTGGCGCTAGTCAACATCGTCAACGTCGTCAACATAACCTTTGCACCTTTTGCACCCAGTGCGCTCCATGCGCTCCACTTACCAACAAGTTCGCGACTTGGTACAAACTTATTTCCGGATGTCATCCCATAATATATGCTCAATCAGACACCTAGTGCGCGTCGCTGTGAGATGATGTACGCCACATCGCGGCGGATTCACGTGCTGACACGCTGCCTGCGCAAACCCGACCTGGTGTACAACAATGTGCGCGCCTATATCTCCTCGAAGACGGTGGCGATCGGAGGCGTTGCCAAAGACGTGACGGATACGAAACAACCGCAATATGTGCCTAAACACTACTGTAAGTCTCCTATTTTACACAAAAACACCATTCTGATTCATTGACTGTTGTTGCAGATAATGACAATGTTTCCCAAAGCACCTTGCATCACTTGCAATGGATGATGCAGAAGGATCTGCTGAAGCAAGACATCTTCCTGCTGGGCCCGCCGGGACCGCGTCGGAGGAGCATCGCAATGCAGTATTTGGAGCTCACCAACAGGGAGCATGAGTATGTTGCACTCAGTCGTGATACTACAGAATCAGATTTGAAGCAGAGAAGGGAGATTATGCAAGGCACAGCCTTGTACTTTGATCAAGTGAGATGAATAGCACTTTTTTTTATTGGTATTTTAGTTTTGTAACATTATGTATTGATTTTAGAGTGCTGTCAGGGCTGCTATTGAAGGCAGGGTGCTAGTGTTGGAAGGCATTGAGAAAGCTGAGCGAAATGTGCTTCCTGTACTAAATAATTTACTAGAAAATAGGGAAATGCATTTGGAGGATGGGAGACTTTTGATACCTGCAGAACGTTATGATAAATTATTACAGGTGTGATTAGGATTTTATTTCTGTGGATAGAGAGATTAATTTGTTGCATTTTTAGCAATACTCCAAAGAAGACTTAGATAATTGGAAGTTGGTGAGGGTTAATGAAGATTTTCGTGTTATCGCCCTTGGCCTGCCTGTTCCTCGGTGAGTTTAAATATTTTTATCAAATTCTTGAATAGGCTATTTACTTAAATGCATTGCAATCAAAATTGAATCGATGACATCTTAAAGATATCGAGGGAATCCTTTAGATCCGCCGTTGCGTTCTCGGTTTCAAGCCAGAGATGTGAATGTAAACAATTATCAGGTATGGGATTAAGACCACAATTTCACATTAAGTTATATTCCACAACCGATGAGAACGATCGTATATGCAAATACATTTCGCGTGTTACTTTCTTGTAAACATTCAAAGGTGCTTGCGTATTTTCACTATTATTTATTAATTAGAAGTTTTATTAATGTTTCGAACACATTTTAGCAATCTTCATTTTGTGTTTATTTATTTAAATATATTCTTTACGAAAAAGGTATATAAAAAGAAAACCAATCGGCACAATTCAAATCAAACACGCGATCCATTTAGCAGAACACATCGCACGTTAGTTTTCTATTTGCGTTCCAAGTCATTGTCGTCTACATGCACACAAGAACTAAACAATCTCCCACTCCCCTCACCCGCCCGCCCGCGCCAACCGCATTCAAATCGGGAATCGTACGTTGGTTGCGCGACATTCTCCCACTTTTCCGCGCGCGCGCGCGCGCTTTCCATGCGCACCCGTCCACCCGACGTTTTTGCCGAGACATTACCCGGCTTTGCGGTCTTATTTCCGGGCAAATGTCCTTACGTATCGGTCGTGCCTGCCACGGGGTAGGCAGCAAGCAGCGGGAATCGCGTGTGGTGCGGTCGCCGAACGCATTCCGATTGCAAACTCCCTCGGCGACGCGACGTTGTTGACAAAACGCACCCCGACCGCAACCATTCCACTCGCGCGCGCCCGCGACGACTATGACCGTGCACTGGGAGACCAGCAAAAAGTCTTTGTTCGTAAAAACTATCTGGCGGGATGGCCATCATCACGCCGTGCTGAATGCGCACGACCCACTCCTTGCGCCACCACCCCCAACGAAATTCATCGTCGAGTCGAGTAAAAGTAAACGGAAAAAAGTCGCCAGTGCTCCGCCACTGCGTAAGGACTCTTCGCATTGCGAGTTGAACATCTCCACCGTGCGTATTCCGTTATCGCCGGGGGATGATGGAAGGCGGAAGGCGGTGGTACATTCGCCTCCGTCACGTTGCGAACGACCAGCAGAAATGATGCATCGCACCTATACGATTGACGTGATACCTGGTGATCGGCTCAAATACCAAGAGTTGGTTTTTACTGGCGGAAGTGATGGTAGTTTAAATGAGCGGCGTGCGTCGAAATTTGCGAAGACTACACCACAACCAGCGGATGTATCCTGCCGGAAACTGTTGTGTCCGCTGGCGGATGATATGTCGCTCAGTGATCGCGTGCTTGTCTGGCTGGATCTTGCCGGAAACAATACCAATCAACTTTCGGAAGTGATTGATAAACATAAAGCAGCAGTGGTGAAAAAACCCTATGTTAGAATCGCCTCGCAAATTATGCCACCACCGCTGCCGCAATATGTCGAACTTACACCACCCTCATCATCATCATCGACATCCACGGACAATGAGTTGTGCACTCTCGACGGTGACGATTACGAAACTGAAGAACCGCGAATTAATAACACCGTCGTGCGCAATTACTACGCGGACGGGCGGTGCGGCGGCGCTAATGGATTCACGCACGACACCCGCCGACAACTGCATATCTTCCTGCCGGATGTGATCAAGGCAACACCATCAGGCAGTGTCATCAGCAGTCAGCTTTCTTCCGTTGCGCCCAACGAGTGATTAGTTTCTTTCGATTTGTTGTTTTGTCGATAGTGCCCAAAAACGTATGCCTATTTCGTCTACGTTTTGCGTTTTGTGTCGCCAAAAATTTTGACGTTGCGTGATTGTCGCTAATTATCCGCGGTCGATTGGTGCTCTTCATCGTTTTCAAGCAGCGATTTCTATACAATATACTTATTACTAGCGAAGTAGTAGATTGATTGGTGTCATATCGGATTTTTTTATGAGACTGTCATTAGCATTATTTATTACTCTAGCTTTTCTACTTATAGACCTTGTTTTGGCGCAATACTTTAAAATGCCGACAAACTTTTATGTGATATTCCAAACTCGCCGAATAAA
Source organism: Myllaena sp. GC000078 (assembly GCA_030264135.1). Classification (NCBI taxonomy): domain Eukaryota; kingdom Metazoa; phylum Arthropoda; class Insecta; order Coleoptera; family Staphylinidae; genus Myllaena; species Myllaena sp. GC000078. Next base: position 4,391 of record JARJDR010000731.1, read on the forward strand.
ATTTCTACTCATTACATGACTGTATTGTCGCATTTCCCGCATATTCATTTATTGTGCTGTGCGAAAAATAGTTTTGCTGCTTTGCGTGTACCCGAATTGACGATTAATGCCACAAAAGTTACGAAAACTTATGTAATTATGCGCGAAATAACAGAAATAACTGGCCTTTGTCCTTTGTTTTCCGACTGCACCAAATCGCATCTAATTATAAGTCGCAAAATGCATTTTTCGTTGCATGAAATATGATGCATGTAATAAGACACCTAGCTGTATAAACGGTGTGTGGTAACTTCCTTTCCGGCCGAGGGCGTAGCGTAAAATATCGATGACATAAATTACGCCGCACGCTGCCTGAATGATTTATGAATACGCCCGTCGCTTTTTCTGGCGGAGGCGCCGGGGGGGACTATCGAGCGTAAATCGATTCGCATAGTGTTCATTCATTCGTTCGCCTTTCGCGTCACTCCAATGTTATTAGCAACGATTTGGTCGCAATTAACCGAAATTACTTATTAACGACGCCGATGCCAACACCAACGGCACATATATATTAAAAAGTCATCAGGATAGACTTGTCTCCATACCAACCAGCTTTTTACTGCTATTTATAGCGATTTGTTTTATTTATACAACTTCCAAACAACTCTTTCGCTTGCATGCCATCACACCATTAAAGTAGGGGTGCTATAGGCTTCGACGGTGATAATCATTGCAACATTCAATTTAACTTTGTCGAAGGGTGTGCGAGCGATGATTATCGGGCCGGTGAAAGCAATACGAACGTTCTCAAACGAGGGGTGATTGAAATGTTTCAACTGGGTATTCAACAAAACAACCCTTAGGAATGGCTGCAGGAGTTGATGATGCTCGCCCCGCACGCGCCTCGCGATAAAATCGAACAGATGCTTTCCGTCGCGTTTGGTATGCTCAGCAAGGAGGCGAGTGTCCTGGGTATGCCCGATTTCCCCATCGACAGTCTGCCGACGCTCACTCGCATTCTAGTGAGTGTATTAATCCTTTCAAAATTACCAAATTGTAATTGGTGGATATTTAGTCTGCAAATCCTGACTTGCCCGTGTACAACCTCCTCTACCGCCTGTACCCGTACCGGATCTTCATGAAAGAGGGCATCAAACAGCTGGAGGACCTTTGGCAAAGTTTCCAGGTCGCACCACCACCCGAAAGAGGTTTTGCGCTTGGGGGTAAACTGAAAGAGTTCCTAAATGCTCTCAAACATCACCAACGCTCCGTTGATGGTTATATTGAGACGGATTACCAGAATAGGTTGCTGGAGGAAATGCTCCAGACTTGCGCCGTGGCCGATTTTTGCATAATTGGCACTCGCGGCTGTGGGAAGAGTATTCTTGTCCAGCAGATCGCCGAAATGCTTGGGAAACGGGTGGAGTCGATCGTGTTGTACCAGGATATGACTTCGCGTGATCTTATTCAGCAGCGCACCACGCTTGATAATGGTGATACGGTGTGGAAACTGTCGCCGTTGATTGAAGCGGCTATGGCTGGCCGGATTGCTATCCTGGATGGGTTGCATCGTATCCATCCTAGTACGCTGTCCATTTTACATCGGTGCGTATGTGTAGGAGAATGGTGCGTTCCCAGGTTAATTGCAGGAAACTTACAGATTGGTACATGATCGCGAAATCCAATTGCATGACGGCAAGCGCTTGATTAGTGCTGAGCGGTTTGATGCCCTCCAGAAAGAGTTTGGCCTCACCGAAGAACAGCTTATTGAGACCGGCGTGTTGCGCATTCATCCCGAGTTCCGTATTGTGGCGATTGCCGATCCCCCGCAGCTGGGTGGTTCGGCGAATTGGTTGTCGCCGGAAGTGCTCAGCTTGTTTGCTTTCCACGAGGTGCGTCCGCTTACCAAACAGGAGGAGATGCATATTATGGTGGCAAAGGTGAGCCTAGTTTCCAATTCACGAAGCGAGGTAGTAATTAGCGGTGGTTAATATAGTACGGACCAATCTCAAGACCGTTGCATCAAATCATCGATCTTGCACACACCTTGCGTGATAATCCCGATCAGACACTGAGGAACCTCGCTGGGCATTTGTCTACCCGACAACTTTTACGCATTGCGGCACGAATGCAGAGGTATCCCGCTGATGACGCTTGGGACACCGTCGAGAAGACGTTCATGATCCGATTCCTACCGTCCCTGGCACGAGACGCCCTTGAAAAGACAATGCGCAGTGTTGGTATTCATCAAACTGATGCTCTCGATAAACCAATTACCTGGTCGAGCAATGATGGGGTGGTGACCATTGGACAGACTTCCATCCCTCTGTACAAAACCACTTCGCATACGAAAGTACCAAATGTCTTGTTTTACGATGTCCCGCAACACATCACTCTCATGGAACGCCTACTGCAAGACTTCCAACTGGGTTACCACCTGCTCCTGGTGGGCAATCAGGGTGTGGGCAAGAATAAGATAATTGACCGTTTTCTGGAGTTGTTAAATCGCCCGCGCGAGTATATTCAGTTGCATCGCGACACCACCGTGCAGACACTCACCATCCAGCCAACGGTGCGTGATGGTTTGCTGGTGCACGAGGACAGCCCGTTGGTCAAAGCAATCAAAACGGGACATGTGCTGGTTATTGACGAGGCCGATAAGGCGCCCACACATGTCACATGCATTCTGAAGACCTTGGTTGAGACCGGACAGATGATTCTCAGCGATGGTCGGCGGATTGTGAAGAATGGCGGCGAGCAAGGACCGGAATGTATACAAACCCATCCAGATTTTCGCATTATTGTGTTGGCAAATCGCCCGGGTTTTCCCTTCCTGGGCAACGACTTCTTCGGATCGTTGGGGGATCTGTTCAGCAGTCATGCGGTGGATAATCCAACCAAGCAGTCGGAGATTGATATGCTGCGGCAGTATGGACCTGATGTGCCCATCGATCTTATCAAGCGCCTGGTGGTGGTATTTGGCGAACTACGCGATTTAGCCGATCAGGGTTTAGTCAACTACCCGTACTCGACGCGCGAGGTGGTGAATATCGTCAAGCACATGCAGCAATTTCCGGGCACTGACATTGAGGACGTCGTTTTCAACGTGTTTGACTTTGACCGGTACAGCCCGGAGATGGTGGACACCCTCGGACAGATCCTCTTCAAGCACGGGTTCTCCAGCCAGAATGTATTTGCGTCCGAGTACATCAAATCGAAGCGCGCCAAGGAGTTCCTGAAGGTCACCACGAAGGACCGAGTCAGTGGGCTGGATACGACCGCACCCAAGCATGGTAAAGTCGATGAGAAGAACGAACCGCACGTGGGGGGTAATACATGGGCGGGTGGTACTGGAGGAAGGGATACGGCCGGCCTGGGCGGGAAAGGTGGACCGTATCGGTTGGATGCCGGCCATATCGTGCATCAGTTATCGGACGCGGAGAAGGCGGCCGTGCCGGAGCACATTCAACGAGCGGCGCGTGAAATGGGCCGCAAGGCGTTCGAGGAGAAGCTGAAGGAGATTGGAATGAGCAGCTACGATGCGAATCTGTACACCCAATTCTCGTCGGCCGTGCAAAGGCAGGTGCAGTCGCTGCGCATGATACTCAGCACGCTGCAGGCGAAGAACAAGGAGCGACAGTGGAATCGCCATCAGACCACCGGCGAGCTGGATGATGTGAAGCTCATTGATGGCATCCTCGGCGAGAAGAACATCTATCGGCGACGCAAGGAGAACGATCCCGAACTGGGCACGCCGCAAATGAAACCGAAGCACTTCCGGTTGGTGGTGGACGTTTCCGGTAGCATGTACAGGTAAAGAACTTTTTCATTCCCAATCGAATATGTATGTGTCTAATCTCTGAATACTACTAATAGATTTAACTCTTACGATGGACGCTTGGATCGCGAACTGGAAGCGGTCGTGTTGGTAATGGAGGCGTTCGAAGGGTTCGACGATAAGATCCAATACGATATCATTGGGCATTCGGGGGAAACGGATAAGATTCAGTTTGTCAAGAGGGGACAACCGCCCAAGAATAACAAAGAACGCCTGGATATCATCCGGGTAACCCTTTCTTCTTCCTTTCTTGTGAAGTGGGGGTTCTAATTTTGAGAACTTTATAGATTATGCATGCTCATTCGCAATTCTGTTGGGCGGGTGATAACACTCTGGAGGCAACGGAAATCGCGGTGAATTCGATGGTCGATGAGGATAGTGACGAGAACATCGTCATTGTGCTGTCGGATGCGAACCTTCAGCGGTATGGCATACCTGCTTCGCGGCTAGGTAAAGCTCTCACCGCACAAGACAAAGTCAACGCGTACGCCATCTTCATCGGCAGCTTGGGTGATCAAGCCGAAAGGTACAACAGCAACAAAGCCAAACCACAGACTAAGATAGGCTTTTTTCAGGTTGGTGGTGAATTTGCCAGCGGGTCATGGGTACGTCTGCACCGATCTGACGAAACTGCCTCAAATTCTAAAGCAGATCTTTTCGTCTTCATTGATGGCCTCGTCCGCGCAATCGTGATGTTAATAAGGGAATAAAACCGTTATCTATTCTTTTCGAATTCTGTCAAGTTTACTGGTGGCTGGAGTTACGTCATTGCTGTCTATGATTGCTATATAGATTTCATTTTTCGCTAGGATCAATTGTTTTATGTTAGAACATTAGAATATGCTATATGTTAGAATGTACGGGATCATAGTACGGGATGATGTTCCTGACGATGACCTTCAAGTGTTTTCAATGGGGTTGTTGTTGGCGTTTCGAACGTGGCCGTCAATTCAGTAATATTTGCTACGAACTCTTGCTATGAACCAACATTTAAAATGTCTCGCGGCATCGTAAACGTCGAATCAATTGAATCGATGTGTCCCACTCGTTCCCCAGCGGTCGTGTTAGCATGGTCAGCGGTGGCCAGTAGGATTCCCCGGATTCGTTTCGGAGCCCTACCACTTTTGAAAGTAAGCCATCTTCAGTGGATTTACAAAGAAACCCAACGTAGTGTTTACAAAAGGCTTTCCCAGGCGATTAACAACAAAATTACCACAATCTTCTTGCTTTTAGTGGAGTTTTCAAGTGAACCCTCACCACGGAGCACCCCAGTTTCCAGGTACTGCATTCGAAACAAATTAGGACCTAGTTTACACAACACCGTTTACAAGAGAGTAAACATGGCGTCGCTTTACCCATCCCTGTGGCTTCTCCCACTATCCACCACCATCGTGGCGCCCGTGGCGCCAAACATCACATCATCGAGGCTTCCTCGCGTTGCGCGACGACGCAGTTACACCGCGAATCCGTGCTTTGATCTCACCGCCACCGTTAAATCACGTTTCCATTCGTAGTGAGGAGCGGCGTACGCGAAGACAAGCGACGATGGCCACTGTCGTGCAAGCGCCGCACATTGTCGGCTTCACCAGCGGCGCGACAAAGGTAACCCGCATGTTGCGCCACAACGCCCAAGCATTACCTTTGGCTTGAATTGCTCTCGCGCTTGTTCAAGGAGCTCCCCGCGCTGAAGTACAACCTGAACGCGATGCTCACGCAATCGCCCAGCCATAAGGAAGCGGTGCGGCTCGCCATCCCCGAGCCGATGAAGGTGATGGTCGCTGCGACACCGCCGCCGCCGCCGTTGGCGTTTCCGATACGCAAGCCATCGGCACGTCCTCGGCATGAGCACGAAGGCATGCCCGCGTTCGTGCGCAGCATCCTCATGGAGCACTGCTACGCGCGGCCGAGCACTTGGCGGCCCGAGGCGGACTTTCTGCGGCCCACGCGCACGCTCTTCATGCCGCAGCCGCCGAAAACTGTGATGCCTACTGGTGATATAAATGTGGTGAAGCCGGACCCCGAATGTGTGATTACGTACGATTTGAACAAGGCTCGAAACCTGATGGATCAGTGTGATAAACATGTGAATGGCATCCGGAACAGTGAAGAATGGGATATGTGGGAGGAGAGAGTACCAAAGTATGTAAATGTTAAGTTATTCGAAGGGCAAGGGTTTTGATTTTGATGGTTTTGTAGAATCCACTGGTCAAACATACAGCATAACATGTTCAACAGTCTGGTGGATATATTAGATAAGGATCGTTTGGGCCGGCTGGCATTAGCCGGCATGCGAAACGAACCCGTGCTGCGGCGCACAATCATCGACAAATCAGTGCGCCGCTATCGGTCGATGATGGCGAAATACTTATGGGATGTGAATTTGATTCATTGGCTGCATTCAGTAATCCTGGACTATGCAAACTCATTGTATTTGGGGATTTACTTAGACCTCATACAGGTAAACTAGACATCGCATTTCAAACAAAGTGTTCTTTAAATGTAATTTTGTAGACATTGAAACATAAAGTGCCAGCCCAGGCAGAGCGCATCTTCAGCGGGCTGAACGAATACGGCAGGGAACATCCACTGAACGCTGAAAACCTGCAGCATGTGATGAAGAAAGTCTGGGATCCGGTGCCGGGCACGCTCGGCGACGAGAAACCAAAGCAGCTGCAAGAAAACCCAGTGATTATACTCGTCCCGAACACGAACGCTTGGCTGAGCAAAACCAAATCGAAGCGGCTGAAACGATGGACAAGTCTACTCTCCAGCCTGGCGCGGGTGGTCACCGTGCGCTGTCCGCACAACTTCGCGCGCGGCGCTTCAATTGCCACCTGCCTGGAGCAAATGTACTATGCGACGCGTGCGAAAGTGCAGGAGGTGAAAAACGAGAACGTGAAGTACATCGTGCTGGTGGGCTGCAGTGCGGGATCAGCAGTTGCTTTACAAGTGGCTCAGGTGGAGCCGGTGACGTGCGTGGTGAGCCTCGGCTTCTCCATCAACACGCTGCACGGTCGACGCGGCGATGCGGACGATAATCTCCTCGACTTGGCGACGCCCGTTTTATTTGTCATCGGTCAACTTGCCCAGTCCGCATTGTATAACCGTCTCGTTTGATTAAACTTGTGAAATATACTAAGCTTATGGCTATTTTAGACAAGAGCAGATGGAGAATATACGCGAGCGAATGTTTGTCGAGACGGGCTTATTGATGGTTGGCGGTGCGGACGATTATCTCCGAGTGAACAAAAAAGTGCGGCGCGCTGAAGGTATCACGCAGAGCATGGCCGACCGGCGAATTGTTGATGAAATCGGGCAGTTCGCCGCGGTGCTTATCAACACGCCGTATCGACCGCAGACGAGGGTGATGAATCCAATGGGCTCGAATCCGGTGGATGCGGGTGTGAAACGGCCGAAAATTGAGCGCAAGAGAAACAATTCGAATGGGAGCTCGTTGGATAGTGAACCGCCTTCGCCAACGCCTCGCGTTGTAAGGCCTGGAACAGGTAAAATGCAACTCCAGGTGTGTTTTCTTGTGCAAAGTTTTTAATTTGGTTCATTTTAGGACGACAGTCTTTCAAACCGAAGCCCAAACAAGAGGCAAAGTGGCAGACAACTCTGCAACAAGGTATCCAATTTCCACCATCATCACCCACCAATTCTAATTCCATTACCCCACCAAATCCTCCCAGCACCCCCGAGAGTTCCGACTCATCGGAATTCCAACAAGGCTTTAAAGCAATAAACCCACCGCCGACCAACGATAACTACGTCAATGGTAACTACAATGCATTTAGTATGGAGAGCGGTAGAATCTGAAGTTTGCGTTTTGCAGCGAAACTACAAAGTATGTTATACCAAGGGGTGACTTTTACGAAAGGTGCACCACCTTGCCCGCGACCGGCGCATGTAAATAAGCCGCCGGTAATCAAGGGTCCGTTAGCGCCCAAAACAACTGCGCAGACGACCCTCAACGGGCTTGATCTCACCATGTCGAAAATGGTGCAGGTACCAAGCCAGTGTCGCACGTATAATAACATCAATTATAAAAACCCACCGGCTGGCTCTAACCAACTTGCTCAGTTATTGATGGGTCCGCAGCGACTACCATCAGATACACCAACAGCACTTGGTCACCAGAGTACGTTGCTTGAAACTACACAAATTCTCTATCCTAGACTTCAACTTTATATTTTTCAGACCAACTAAAATGCGCAACGCCACGAAAGAGAATCATTAAGAAAGCGACGCAAACGTACATCCCTCCGGCGCCCCCCAAGCCCCCAACAATCACTCAACCAACGCAGAATCTCCCACCGCCGACGAATCTCACGACGCAGGACATTCTCGACCTGCCGATTATCTTCGCCGACGACAACCAACTGCTTCCGCCCGCCAGCAGCGCGCCAACACAAACAGTCACCCTGCAAGCCCTTCCCGCGAAACCCCCAGCGCTGTCCAAGCCATCCACTGCACCAACGGCTACACCAGTGGTCAAACAAACACCCAGCAAACTGGTGCTCATCAATAAACAGTACGCCGGCGCCGGGCAAGCGCTCTACAAGCAGAACGTGCTCAAACGAGCCGCGTCGGGCACGTCAACCTCTGCGGGTGGGCCGCCGGTCAAGTTCACCAAGTACGTGCTGTCCAAGGCGAGCGTCGACGATTCCAAGAAGCCGTCGCCGAATTTCAAAATCCTCAACCATCTGCAATTCACACCGATGGAGATTGACTTGGAGCGCGAACTGGTCGCCACGACCATTCCCAAGCGCTATGTTATTGAGAAAGCGACACCGACGACGACGACGGCAGGAGCGACGGACTACAAAACGGACGTTATGTCGTCCAAGATTATCACCAATAAAATCAAGCGGGCGATCAATGAAAAGGCGAAGCTATCGCTCAACAACCAAATATCTTCGCCGACGATCGAAATCGATGATTAAGTTTATTCAAAAAAGTTTATTCAACTCAATCGGTTCTGTACAGTTCTTATCAAGTATATTTCTACTAACTGAGTTGTTTGTTAGGATAGAGTCGTATCGCCATCCAGTGAATTATAAAATACCTGAATTTTCCTGCTCAGTTCGTTGCCGATACGACGGCTGGAAGAAGTTGACCCAGCATGGCGTCGAATAGCGATGTCAGCTAATAAAGTTTCTTTTTGTTCCGAATTATCATAAGCCTAAGGAAGAAAATTAGTATTTGAAGTTGAAATTGGGTTTGGAACTTACCGTTATCAAACTGTTGACAGTGGGGTAGTTTTCAATGATTGACTCAGCAGTTTCAAGTCGTACGAGAGGAAAAGAAGTTAGCTGTTGCTGCCATAAACGTTTCAATCCGTTGCCTTTCTTGTCCACCTTCACGCAATCTTTATTATCTCCTTTGACATACCAACTTGTTAAAGAATCCTTTTCTTTTTGTTGCAATCTATAAGAAAACTGTATTACAAAACTGAACGCATGGATCAATTTAAAGCTTACTTATAAGGCCTCTGTGCTATGGCTTTGGTAAACTGGCACAACATAGCAGTAAGATCAGCACTAGTCTGTAAATCCCTGTGGCAGCAGTTGCAAAACACCTCCACTTCAGTCAGGACAGTCATCACATCAACCCTACTCAATGAGAACTTTTTATTATTCTTGATCACTTTCAATTCTTTCTCCAAACTCAAAATTCCCAGTGAAACATGCTTATTCTCATACACTGACTGCAAAGTTTTTATATGAGCCAGCAAATTATTGTTTGAGATAAATTCAAATAGTTCATTAGCAGTTAGGATCAGCAACAAATCCGGAACTTCTTCAATACTTGTTGAAGTCTTTAAGCCCTTTGCTTGTTCATCCATCAAGTGTGATTCTACCTTTCTGATCCATGTTATAGTATTAGGAATGAGCTGTGATTGGGTTCTATATTCACAGCCCAACTCAGTGAGTGCAGGAACAAAGTCGGTGCTATATTTTTGGGCCAAGTTTTCATCAACAATTGCTGTTATGAACTTGATGCATTCCTCAGGCTTGAGGCATTTCTGCACATTATTCAATATTTTCTTAATCTCTTTATTTTTTTGTGCCTCTGCTTTTTTAAGATCGGCTTCTTCTTTTTTCTTAGCTCTCTCTGCTGCTTTGAGAGCTTTCGATTCATCATCTACTTTTTGACTTCTTGCTGGTTTAGGTGAGGTGGTTTTTCTTTTAACTGGTGGCTTACTCACCAAGATATCATCCACTTGTGCTACATTATGGTCTGAATCCGAATCTGATAATTCATACACTTTTCTTGGATTTTTCACTTGACTATCTACATGCGCTTGTGAGTTATCGATTGGTACATCGTGATCGGATTCCGAATCTGATAAATCATACACTTTTCTTGGATTTTTCACTTGTGTTTCTACATTTGTGGACGTTTGAGGTGGATTACTGCCTTGTATTATGCCGTATTTCTTAAGAATATCGTCCACGGACACAGTTTCAGGCTCATCGATGATTGTCGCGTCCGAATCGTAATCCATTAATAAATAATTAACAAATAAACACGTTATTAATCAAGCGCAATCAAAATTCAACAACGTTAACATCCGCTTAATTTGAGGTTATAATTGATTACAAACGGAAGGCGGAAATGGGCGGAAGTTCCAAAATTTGAATATTTTTATAACATTATTAAATTTAGTTATGCGCTCTTTTTTAGTCATAAGTCGTAACCGCACAGAATGAGATTCATATATTCGATATATTCCACGCTAAGAATTAATTTGCTGATTGATGGTTCCAAGAGAAAAGTAGAAAAATATACATTTCACACCGAAAGTGATGTGCAAATCTTTATTAAATCTTCACAAGCAAAGACTCAGCAAACGTGACAAAAGCTCTTTACGTAGACATTTACAAGTATTTTAATATTCATCGGCACCCTCGCCTTCAGCATCGCCGGAATCCATGCCAACCTCCTCGTAGTCCTTCTCGAGGGCCGCCAGATCTTCGCGCGCCTCGGAGAACTCACCCTCTTCCATACCCTCCCCAACATACCAGTGCACAAAGGCGCGCTTCGCATACATCAGATCGAACTTGTGATCCAAACGCGCCCACGCCTCTGCAATCGCCGTGGTGTTGGACAACATGCACACCGCACGCTGCACCTTGGCCAAATCACCGCCCGGCACCACGGTCGGCGGCTGGTAGTTGATACCAACTTTAAACCCAGTCGGACACCAATCAACAAACTGAATGGAGCGCTTCGTCTTGATCTGCGCAATTGCTGCATTCACATCTTTGGGCACCACATCGCCTCGGTAGAGCATGCAGCAGGCCATATACTTTCCATGCCTTGGATCGCACTTCACCATCTGGTTAGCGGGCTCAAAGCACGAGTTGGTGATCTCCGACACCGACAGCTGCTCGTGATAGGCCTTCTCCGCCGAGATGACCGGCGCGTACGTCACCAACGGGAAGTGAATACGCGGATACGGCACCAGATTGGTTTGGAACTCGGTGAGGTCCACATTGAGCGCGCCATCAAACCGCAGCGATGCTGTGATCGACGACACAATCTGCCCGATTAACCGATTGAGATTTGTGTAGGTCGGCCGCTCGATATCCAAATTGCGTCGGCAGATATCGTAGATCGCCTCGTTATCCACCATGAACGCGCAATCCGAGTGCTCCAGGGTGGTATGGGTGGTGAGGATGGAGTTATACGGCTCCACTACAGCAGTCGACACTTGAGGCGCCGGATAGATGGCGAACTCCAGCTTGGACTTCTTGCCGTAATCCACGGAGAGACGCTCCATCAAGAGGGATGTAAAACCGGAGCCGGTGCCACCGCCGAACGAGTGAAAGATGAGGAAACCCTGCAGGCCGGAGCACTGATCAGCGAGCTTGCGCACGCGGTCCAACACCACGTCGACGATCTCCTTGCCGATGGTGTAGTGGCCGCGCGCGTAGTTATTGGCGGCGTCCTCCTTGCCGGTGATGAGCTGCTCCGGGTGGAAGAGCTGCCGGTAGGTGCCGGTGCGCACCTCATCGACGACGGTCGGCTCCAGGTCGACGAATACAGCGCGCGGCACATGCTTACCGGAGCCCGTCTCGCTGAAGAACGTGTTGAAGCTGTCGTCACCGCCGCCGATGGTCTTGTCGGACGGCATTTGCCCATCGGGCTGGATGCCGTGCTCGAGGCAGTACAGCTCCCAGCAGGCATTGCCGATCTGCACGCCCGCTTGGCCTACGTGCACTGAGATGCATTCACGCTGGAAAAACACAAAAGGCGGTGCGTTACACAATCACGTTACCGGGAACCGTTTTGGTATAGCACCGCAAACGTTTTGAACTTCATCATCGCGTCGATGGATGGATTGGCGATCAATGAGTAGTTGCTGCGCACTTACCATTGTTATATATTTTGCGAAGCTAGTAATGCAGCATCCAAATATAAAAATGCGCGCGGTTTCAAGGACGCGAGAGCGCTGAATAAGGAGCGGTCGGCAGTGCGCAGTTGTATTTATACGCGGCGCCAATGCGAACCGTCCCCCCCGAGTGGCAGTAACGGGGTATTACGCATGCCCTCCTGCGCGCTGCACCAAATCGATAGCAAATGCTTCATATTGTGGGTGTTTACTATCAGAACTAGGCGCAAAACACTTGGAATGTTTGCATTTGCCAATTGATAAATGCGCTAACATCCTCCGATATGATAAGCGACAACATCCACAATGTCTGATTGGTCAGTTGAGGATTGTAATCATTGTAAAGTGTGCATAACTTATCTACATGTACGTATTCGTCATTCAATGAGTCATAGATGGTCATAGTTTGCGTATTGCGTCTTAGGTATATTCTGTATGAATATTGATATTTTTGCCAGCATATGGTCGTCGACTTGGTAATTACGTAATTGCGTGGGAAGGGGAATATTTAATCAGACTATAAATAGCGGTTGCCTCACTTCTCGTTCAACTCATTCAAAACAAGAAAATTGACTTGAATTGAAACATTTCTGCAAAAACAATATTAATTTCTACTTAATTTAAATTCGACTTTCATTTTATCACTGATTATGTTAAAAAAATTGATATCTATAGCGAATTTCGTACAGAAATCGTAACTTTCGTGTATAAATGTCGACATGAAATATTATTGATCCGAATATATTTGCGATTGAAAAAAAAAAGTTTAAGTAATTAAAAATACAGTAAAAGTAACAGGTTTGTAGTAATTCACATACCCTAGAAACGGACATAATGGCGTTCTTGAATGACCACTGAACACAAAGAGACTGACACGATCAGAAAAAAAAATAGCAAACAACAATCGCATTAGCCACCGAAAAAATTGTTCATGCCTAATGAGCGGCGTTTTCCCGCCCTCCATTATGTTGTCATTCCGATCGATCCGTTTATTATTCCATTTTCTGTACTTATGAAGAGCTCAATCAGGTATCTAGGCCACTGCAGACATGCACTACAATGCACACTAAATTATTTAAGTGCACAATTTATTTAATATCGTTCAAATTTAAAGCAAAACACAACTGATATCAATTTATATATTTCTTCCAAGACTTATTATTAGTGACTAGTCATGTCTTCAGCGTGGGAAGATAGGAAGCGTTGGAATCACAAATTAAAGTATAAGATACATAGAGGTAGATTACAAATAATATTGTATCGATCGATTGTTAATATTCTGCACAGGCCGCGAATTACTATACATCGGTCCATCAACGGCCATGAGTGTTCGAAATTCTTGCAACTGAAAAAACAATCAGTAAAATTCTATAGTAAGGGTGTTTGAAAGGGTGCCTTACCTGTCGATGTGATATGCACAAAGGCTCAGCCTGCACGATCCACTCGACACCTTCCGTGCAAGGTGGACAAGTAATTGAACCTTGATAGTAATAGTATTTGGACTTGAAAGGCTGGAAGAGCCAGCAGAGTGGAAACGGGTCGATGGCGTGCGCGCTGTGCGGCTCTCGAATCAACGACAAGCTGCTGATCAACGGCATCAAAAAAGGATTGTCTTGGAGTGTGATCTAAAACCACCTCAGTTAGCACTTCATCTCACCAACACCCTCGCGAATCATATAGCTACCTACATCAAAGAGGACACTGATGAAAGCAACACTATGATCACGCGCCGCACTGTCCAAATCGGGGTAGACCCTCTCGCCGCGAATGTGCATCAGTTGCATCTCCATAGCGTAGCGCCGCGAGTTGAGGGTGTGCTCAGACCCTTCATCCGCCGTTGGACCCCACCGGAACTGCACCATATTGAAGCGGTATTGGTCCCGCAGCGGCCCACCGCTGAGCATCGGCGTCTTCTCTGTGAAGCACGTGCCGATTGTCACGCAGAAACCGTCATTGAGCACCGTCATCGATTGCGGCTGCACAAAGTACTCGTTGCTGAAGGTGAGCACGCGCCGTGTGCCTGGTGTGATGAGCAGCACCGATGGGCACTTGATGTTGATGGGTGATTGGTTTTGTCCGGTGGCGTTCGGGAACTTGTCTAGCCATCCATCGGGTGCTAACAGAAGAACAAGAGGTCAGTGTACGAGTCATAATACAAGAAGAAGGTGTATTGGTTTACGTTCACAGCTATAGCCGAAGAAATCGAATTTGGTTGGACATGGTTCAGTGGGCTGCTCGCACGGAGTTGCCGTTGTGTCTTCTTTGGGGCAGAGCAGCCAACGAAGGATGCTTTTGTAGCTGAGGACGGTGAAGATCAGCATGCAACCCAGCACAAATGTGGCGAGCTCGATCACCACCGGCGAGTTGAATAGTTCTTGTAGGTAATCATTCATTCTAGAAGTAATTTGCTCGAAAATAACGTTTCTAAAAACCTTCCTGACAGACTGTTAGACTGGACATTTGTTAGAAAATGTTGTGTTTGGGGTGTCAATGGCTGACAGTACATGTGTCAGATGTTAAAGAATAACCGCCGATGAATGTAACTTTTTACAACGTTTTCTACATGCTCACCAACGGCATTTCTGATAAATGCACTATCATTGCATCGGAATATTCCTCTGTAGTCTGCTGGTAACAATCGCAATCGCCGACAACGTCTGCAACATCACGGGGAAGATAGACAAAGACGGCGAGTTCCCCGCGAAGATCAAGGAGTACGACGTGCGACCGAACATCTTCATCGACAAGGAGCACCTGCTCGGCATCGATGCCGCCGGGCCGCACAAGAAGGAGTTCACCTATGGCAATGGACCGAACGGTAACCACTTCTTCTTCTTCTTCTTCTTAAAAACCCAGTTCGCCAACTAGCAAAGGTTTATAGGTGTTGCCCACTGGGCGAAACAGTACCCAAAGTGCGGTGGCAAGCATCAATCGCCGATCAACATCGAAATCGCCACGCTGAAGAGCCTCCAACTGCCATCGTTGGTGTGGAGCAGCGGCTACGAGGAGCTGCCCTGTCACATGACGCTGTTCAATGCGCACAACACGCGTAACTGACTTTTCCCGCAACAAACCCAGAAATTAACCAACGACTTTTTTTAGTGGTCCTGGAGGCGAGCTATCTCAACGATCAAAAACCAATGCTCTCTGGTGGGCCACTAGACAAGAACTACCTCATGAAATCTCTGCACTTCCACTGGTCCAGCTCGGACCACAAAGGCGCCGAGCACACCATCAACAAAAAGTCGTACCCGATGGAGATGCACGTGGTGCACTACCGGCAGGACTTGAACTTTACGGCAGCGGTGGCGACGCCCAAGGGGCTGGCGGTGGTCGGCTACATCTTCGAGGTGAGCAACGATCAGTGCAACGAGGCGCTCACCTACCTGCTGAACGTCGCCGACATGGCGGCGAACGAGCACGACGCGCCCATCGATCTCCCCAACATGTTCCGGCTGGACTCGCTCGTCGACAAGATCGAAACCGACTACGTGACGTACTCCGGCTCGCTGACGACGCCGCCGTGCCACGAGAGCGTCGTGTGGATCATCAGCCCCTACACGATCACCATCGCCAAGAAGCAGCTGGAGAGGTTTCGCATCGTGTCGATGGCGGCGAGCGGCTTCGGCGACAACTTCCGCCCCGTCCAGCCGCTCAACGATCGCGTCGTCAACTTTGTCAAGTCGAAGAAGATCAAAAACTAGCCATTTACATATTGTTCTATAATTATAATATTGCGAAGCAGATGGCTTGGTGCGCTCAGATATGCTTGATTTCGTTGTCTTCGTAACTCGTCTTGGAGAGGAAGAGATTGGCGACGACCGGCTTGCCGGCCAGCTCCTCGTTCTCGTTCGGCTCGATCTTGAGCACATTCTTGGCCGGTACGAATTCCACGGTGCGTCCGCACAGCGCTTGCACTTCGCGATAGTTGTCCGCGTCGTGCATCAGGTGGCGGGCGTACAGTTTGCGGAAGAGCGCAAAGTTCTTGCGGTGGATCTGGATGATGTGCTCGGAGAAGATCCACGTGACGACCTCGTTGTAGTTGGCGGTGGTGAGCGAGCCGGGGTAGGTGAAGTAGTTGTAGTGCGACACGTTGATCAGATGGCTCATTGGGAACTTTTTCTGCAGCTGAATACCCGTGTTGGTCTTCTGCAGGCGGCCCAGCTCACCAGAGAGGGAATCGTACGAACTCTTGTCTTTCTTCTTCTCGAGATGTGGGGGTAGTACGTCGATGAAGTTACCAAAGACAGCGAGACCGTCTTTGTGGCCAAGTGCGCTTTCGACGCTCATGCCGTTCTTGGTGAACACTGCGTGCACCTCCATGGGGTAGCGTTGGCCGTGTGACGTGTGCTCGCTGCCGGCTTTCTCGTCCTTGCCCCAATGGTAGTGGATGTGGTCTAGGTGGTAGATGTTTTGTAACGGCCCGCCTGAGATGGTCGGCTTTGAGCTGCATGTTGCTTTGACGATAACTGAAAACACGCAAGCTAATAATTGCTGAAATGCTGATTGTGGAGCAGGAGGGTGTTTATACGTGTATGACCGGTGCATATGATTTTCTGCCTCTCTGGCACTTCATAAATGGTGTCGCCCCATATTAGTTCCGGTAGAGTTTTCGATTTCACGCTGCTGCTCTCGAAGTTAATTGGACTTTGCTGAGACCCGCCAGCACATGGATTTGGCAGTACTGGAGTATAAAGAGGTATTACTTCCGGAATAGATTTCCATGGCTGCCATTATGCTACCTGGTCCTGTGGGTATGTCGACCTCTTCGTCGTCTTCATCATCCGCCATTGTACGGTTTTTGCCGTCGCTCTTTCAACGCACTAATTAAATCAATTTCGTCTGGCAATGCAATCGCCCATAATTTAGAACTAATATTTTATGAAATGAATATGAAACGAAGAATTTTGAATGTGCATTTGCACCGGAAATGCAATCAGTTTCCTGATTTTGACATAATTCAACTGGCAGTCATTTTTATCAACCTAGCACTAGATTTTTTGTTACATGACAAACTTTTCAATACTCTACACAACTGATACTTGTTTAAAAGAATTCATAGTTGCATTCAAGTAACAGTTTTTAAACCATGAAAGATTAAAATTTATTGATTTAAAAACAAATAGATGTATAAAAATGAGGTCCAAACAAATGTTAACGCCGACTCTTCTTGCCCTTGCCCTTGCCGGTGGTGGTGCTCGCCGCCGGCTGCTGCTGTTCCCCGCCGGGCTTCGACTGGCGCGTCTTGAGCTTCGGAATCATGTCGCAGAGGTGCACCATCACGCTCTCACGCGTGGGAAAGTCCGGACTGTACAAGCTGCCGTCGTCGTTCTTCAACTGCACACGAATGCGGCCGCGATGCAGCAGCTCCTTGCTGCGCTCACGGCTGTAGAGTTTGTTCTCCACTCCAACCTTGAGATTGGCTGCCACCAGCACATCACG
>JARJDR010000739.1:0-17371 GCA_030264135.1 Myllaena sp. GC000078
TATTTCAATATGTTTGTTCTAGATATGTTATACGGGATCTGCATTTTACACAGTACCTATAATAAGCAATTCGAACAAGGAATAAATTTAACGAGTTTTTCTAATTTGCGACTTAGACGCAGCTGCTTCTGCAATGCTTCAATAATGTTATCAGCTTTATAAATAAATTCGTCAGCTAAATGTAATATGGACGTAATGGAAAAAGTTTCATCCGAAACCATTATTATTGTCATACCACGATATAAATTCAATGTGTATAAGATTTCTGTATAAGTACACGATATTTTCGTTTCATATAGTTTTAAAGAATACGCCATTATTTATCTTATAACTAGTTATTGTCATTAATATATTGTCATCAGATCGTGGAACATCATTATTTTAGGATTTATAGAATAATATCAGAGCACATTTATCACAAATCATAATAACAAGCCACATTTGGCCAACATAAACACATTAATTTCGAGAAAGAGATGAAGATGACCATTAAGGATTCATTATTAAATAATATACATGACACGAAGTGGGGTAAATTTTTAAAATGTGCTTGGTGTTTCAATGCAATTTATCAAAAAGTGATAGACAGTTCTTCCAATTGGACCACTGCAATTACTTCATTTTTATTGTCTATTGAAGGTATAAAAGATAGGCATGAATGTGTTTAGAATCTCCTTCGATAAATCTAACGCCAGATTTCGACCAAATTCTCATCGCGCTCCACCTCGTATGTTAATAACTTGCTGTACCGCTTCAGCAGCTTATGCCAATAGCAATTAACATCTTTCATGCGCAAATGATTCCAGATCATATTAAAACCATTCTCGGCAATCTCTTTCGCGAGATCATCGTGTTCCCGAAAGAATTCGATGAGTTCTTTTAGGGTCTTCATCGTCGCTTTGGGGTCAACGGGCACATAGTGCACCCAAGGCTTAAGGGACGGATAGAAAAATTCGAGCCATTCATCGCCCACGTGAAAAACGAGCGATTTGCACAATAGAATGTGCTTAAACCGGAAACTCGCGGCAACACCGCGAAAATTGAACAAATACTTATAATTGCAGTGCTGATTGAATGATACCTCTTTGGCCGGTGGCGCATGCAGCGTGTCTGCATCCGACTTCCACGCTTGATTTTTGGTGTATTGCGCATCAACGATATCCGGATGCTCGCGCGATAACAAAATTAATGTGTCGCGTTCGCTCGATGTACGCGAACCGCGAAAAAATACCTTACTTTCTTTGTCATCCCACGCAGTTTTGTTGGCCTTCTGTCCTAATTGGTTACGTAATAGATCCCAACGTCCGATGCCTCGTGGAAAGAGTGAAATGGCGGGACCGCCCTCCCAAAACGCCCAAGCCGGATACATAATGTCGTAGAAATCCGCTGTTTTGCTGAAAGAGAACACCGGACCGAAGGCGCCATAGTTTTTATTAATTTGGGGCCAGTCTCGGGTGTTGATCATGAATTCGGTGTTGGGCAATTTGGGGAGGACTTCAAATAAGAAGTGCTCAATGCCCAAGCATCTTGCTGGAAACATGCAGGTTTTATCGCGATAAATTTTCCCATGTAGAATTTGATATTTAGTGCCCCTAGAACGATTTTCGTTAAATTTTGCTAACATTATTAGCAGGCAATGGGTATTACTTATCAACGATGCCATCAATTAATTTTTTCGAAATGCCGCCTTTGAACGGTTTTAAATCCTGCGCAATCACACCGGCATGACAATTACATTTGGCCGCATCGCATTCCTGATACGAGGCTTTTGCCTCGGAGATTTTGTTTAAATAATGCGCATATTTGTCATTGCTTTCTAAAATACAAATATCAAGATTTAATATAGGCAACCCAACGCGTGACGCCGAGACGCCGACACCGTCACCATATTCGCAACACACTAATTCCATGTGTAATTCAGTAAATAATTGCAGATAACATCGGAGTATATACGAAGACGGGTTATCTACGTTAAGTAAGTGTGACCTGTGGTGTTTCCTCCACGAGAAAATAAGTAATCTATAATTCTTTCAGGTAAAACATCAGCTGTTCGTCTAATAATTAGTCTTGCGTAATTTCAGTTGATAATTCTGAAGTTTGTTATATAGTTTCTTAATTAAAATACTCAATTTTCCCCATCTCTCACCAATTTGGGATAATTTCAATTGGATTCCAATTGGAATATGCATTACACATGGAAGAAGCGTAGCTGATTTAGGTTAGGATGCAATGAATCGATACCGTCGAGAAATTTACCTTCCGTATATTTATTGTGTTCGCTATTCGCGTCACTCTTGCATTTATTGCCGTTCTTCGCCACACATTGCTCTCGATTACAATAGACAAACGTTAGAATGCAAACCGAAACAAATAACTTACAAACCGAAAATGAGCTCATTGTGATTACCACATATTCGCACCAACTCGCACACAGATGAACTGTCCCGCGTACTTTCTTTACCGGAGGGGGTGGGAAATGCGATTGACACTCAGGTCGGGACCGCCCCAAAAGCAGGGGATCGCGGTGACACGTCTGCGCCGTTAACGAACTCCGCGGTTCATAAAAGAGCGTCTTCGCACCGGGGTCGAATCGATATTTCCACCTTCTAAGAGACAAGACAGTCGTCTTCGTCGTCGTCGTCGGCGTTGCGACGACTCCGACATCAGCGACCGTAGATAGACATGAGCGCGTATATCGCCGGCGAAAACGACGCCGATAACAATCCGAAGCCGATCCATGGCCGATGCGCAAACCACGCAGTCGACATAACGAACAATCCGATTGACAGAGCGATCGTGAAACTCGTCGTCGCTGGAATATCCACGAGCACCATGTGCCGCGGTAGTTTCACGCTGAAGGCGCGAATGATGGGAGCGAGAAACACGCACGCCGCGTACAGTACAAACAAGCCGGCAGCGCGCAATTTCCACGTGTCGAAGCGCACATCTGAATGCTCGTAGTCGAACATTTGCTTGATATTGAATAGTCCGTGTCGAAGTAGCGCGACCTGGTGGTTCTTGCTCGTCTCGTACGGTACCAGATTACCGTCCTTTTGCATTGCTACAATCGTCACCGGATCGCCGCTGTGTCCGGCGGCGTAGAACTGCACGCGCACGTCGCCCACCTCCGGATTCCAGACGTCGTCGCTGTGATAGTAGATCCCCAGGTGCAATTTGATGTCGCGCCGCTCGGGTCGTTCGTCACTCGTCATCTCCTGGTAGTCGCTGAACTTCGCCTTGATATCGGCCCCGAGCGTCAACTCGCCGACGCGTACCGATGGTGACACGTACACGTGCGATTTCAGGGGCATTTCTTTCGGATTGTGATGGCCGTGCCGGATGTAGAAGCTGTTGCTGTCCACGAGCCGATCGCGCCATTCGGTCACGTAGTAGTAGTCGCTGTCGTCCCGATTTCGCGCGTTTTCCGAGAACGCCGCGTCCGTGTCCTGGTAGTTGCTGAGGACGCGCTCCTCGATCCACTGGTACATTTGCACGCGCCGTTTCAGCTTCACCGCTTGTATGGCGATGCCGTACTCGGGCTCGGTGAGTGGCTCGTCGATGAGGAGCGCGCCGGCAATGTGCACCAGCCGCCCGTCTAGTTCGGAGCGAAGGGGCTCGTACACGTTCAGCGGCACCACGTCGTTGAACGCCTCGTCCAGTGAGTTGGCATGGTGCACGGCGCGCGCCTCATTCCACGTGAGCAGCCACACGCCGGCGACGGAGAGCACGCCACCGAGCGTCGAGATGAGCCACGTGCGTTTGAATTCTTCGCGCACCGATATGGTCATGATGGACGGACGGACGGGCGGGCGGACAGGCGACACGCGCTGTTATTGAAAAGTTATCTTGCTTGCTGGGGCGGGGGTGGCTGGCGTAAAATCGTTCTGGATTGCACACGCATGCTCCCTAGCGCAAACGATCAACTACTATCGCACTCGCGTTCTATAGCCGGGGGCGGTAACATGCACCCGAAGCACTGCATGCGTCTATAAAATGTGACTGTTACAAACAGAGAACACCACAAACGCACCGGCCCCGTAAGTAATATCCGGCTAAAAACGCCTAGTCACGTTCGCCGTTATTTTATTGCCGTTTTTCTTTAAGTTTTGAGTTGAGAAGGATGTTTTACGCACATAACCTTAAACATTTCGAGTTCACGGCTTGGCTTCGCATGCAGGTGCGGAAATATCGATTATGTCATCGTGTGCTATGTAATCAAACGCTTGAATGTATAGTACTTTTCTCGTTCTATTTCTAATCCTCTACGCGAACTTTTAATGTTGTTGCCTGATAACATATAGGTCGATAAACATATAAGTTCCTAAGGACATTGATGGCTGCTTTAGAAAGAAAAAACCGATTCTTGAATGGCAAAATTCATTTGTTTTGAAGATGAGCTTGCATTATAAGCCACCGCACATCATTGTAATTGTAATAACAACTTCCACCGTAATCACTTCCTGATGCTAAATATTCCGCAATGACAATAAAATTAGCGTGCTCACGTTCGCTGCGTGGTGCGATTCAAGGTTCTCCCTTCAATATGCGTAGCATGTGCTCGCCGGCTGCTGATGACAAAAATTATAACTAATGAAATGTGCTGTTAACACCACAGTCTATGCTTTATTTCGCGCTAAGCTTATGTTGTTTTTTAAATTTATTGACTTGAATAAATTTTGTTTTAAACAATTGTTGCTTGCTTGCTTTATCCCATCCCATTGTCACTATGACATAAGAATAATTAATAAATAATTAGCTGGAGAGATTTGTGCAATAAGTTCTTCCTTCTCACATATACCCTAGCATAAACCATGCGAGCCCTGGTTGTCACCATATGGGTGTTCATCAACCTGCTCTTCTTCGGCATGTGCGGCTACATGTACGTGCTGTGGTCGCAATACTGGATGTACATCGAGAAGGAAGCGTCCGCGACGACCAACAACTACGAGCAGCAAATCTACAATTACAATCGCGGCCTACCGATTAACGATACCAGCGCAAAGACGGCGGCAGCGTCTTCTGAGCATCACCATCATGCAACTCGAGATGTGGACAACGTGACGATCATCAAGAATGCGCGACCGCGCTTTCCGAACCTACAGGGCGACTTTATGCTTGATACGCAAAAGTATGCTTGCCTGTTGAACGACAGCACGCAGGAATGCGACGCCAAGGTGCAGCAGTACAAGGAGAAGATTCTCAACGAACTGAAACGCGTGCTGATGGACGAGGGCAATGTGCTCAAGTCGGGACGGGACAATCAGAATCCGTATGGGGTGCGTTACGCGGGCGCACGTGCCAACTACGCGGATAAGACACGGACGCAGCTCATGTGTGAGCTGAAGCGTGCGCACGTGTCGACGGTGCGTCGGAGTGACGCCCCGTTCAATCGGAATGTCCTTAAAGACTACCTCCCGAAGAGGGAGTTCTTGGAGAATAAGAAGTACAAGACGTGCGCCATTGTAGCCAGCAGTGGATCACTGATAAACTCACGCCTGGGTCATTTTATCGGTAATTTAAGGTGAAATTCCGTCTAGTACTTTGGGAGTTTGATTGTTTGATTTGATAATAGATAATCATGATGTCGTCTTGCGCTTCAATCATGCACCAACCGATGGCCATCAGTTGGATGTTGGCCGGCGGACGACGATTCGTATCCTTAATTCGCAAGTGGTCAGCAAGGAGCGCTTCAAGTTCACCGAATCGAAGCTGTATCGAAACATCACGATATTGGCGTGGGATCCGAGCAATTACACGTCCACGCTGGATGAATGGTATCAGCGGCCTGAACACGATCTGTTCCCGAATTACCTCGAATTTCGCAAGCGCAACCCCAAAGCGAAGGCGTTTCTCCTCAATCCTAAATCGCTGTGGAGTTTGTGGGATTTTCTGCAGAGCAACTCGCCGAATCGTTTGCGCCGCAATCCGCCATCTTCGGGCTTCCTAGGTTTGATCTTCAAACAATTTGTACTGATTATTGAAAAAGTGTTGTTTTTGCAGGCCTGGCCGTCCTACTGCCGCATTGTGATATAGTCAACATGTTCGAATACATGCCATCGAAACGTGTCACAAAGCGCTGCCATTATTTTGACACTGAAGACAATCCGGCTTGCACATTCGGCGTTTGGCATCCGCTCGCCGCCGAGAAGCTGCTTACTTACAGTCTGAATACAGCCAACGATAAGGCAGTCTTTCACAGTGGATATCTGAGTGTGCCCGGTTTTGATAAGGTCTCTTGTTAAATGTTGTTGTTGATTAGGATTTTCAGATTCAAACGCCGAATTGGGTGCATTTTGTAACAATACAAGCGTAGAAACTCTCGTCTTTCTTATTCATGTAGAATTGATAAATTAGAAATAATTTAAGACTTATTATATATCATGATCTCGAATATTTATCAAAAAAATATCATCGTATTCTTCGAATGACGAAAAATGTGAAGTCGAATGAATCATTGATTGTAATTAGTATTATATACTTACCACTCTCGTGCGCACTGGTTAACGATCGGAATAAAGACGATTTATCAAATTTTACATGTGGCGTCGCGAAACACTAAACAAACATCCTATTGTCGTTTGTCGTTATTGTTTTCTGGTAATTCCAATTCGTGCCATCGTTATCAACCATCTGAGGGTGTGTTATCGCACGTTGGGTAAGTATTTGAATATTTCACAAAATTTTAAATCATTATGTCAACAGCCCTGCGCGCGTTGATTTAAAATGTAAATCACCTTGTGTACAATTCGATTGCGTGATTTATTCATGCAAACTCTGAATTGATAAAATCTACCAAAAGTACGTGACGCAACGCACATTTTAACCTTCTTCTACCATCGATTTGCAAATTAATTATTAATCTTGTCATTTTTGAATTGCATTTAATTTGAATCTGCATTTGTTATATACGTTGTATCTATTATTTAATTATATTCGGAATACAGATGTAGTACTGTGGTTTGTGATAGTGAAATTCTTTTGTTGGCAAAAAATGAATCATTATGCAAATCACGCGTTTGCGCACCGCTGGTACGCACGAAAGGTATATTGACCGTCGTGCGAAACATTTTTTTCGCATCTGCACTGTACATATAAATAAATAATCGTTGGTGCGTTCGATGTGTTTTAGTATTTAGATCAATCTGCGCATACTTCTTTAATTTTGAATTTCGTGTAAGATACAAGAATTTAATCGCTAAATGCGATAATGCCATCTTATTCAATCGCTTTCTCTCGCTAATTCATGCGAAAACGACTATTGTACGCGGAAATTGCGACAAATTTCTTTTCACCGCACGCGTCAAACGTACTGTGTCCAAAACGCGTTGGTAACCAAAACAGAGCATTATTTAATCGCCAACGCGCGAAACGATTACATGCGCTTTGTTATATCAAAGTCAATCAAGCAGAGAATGCAATGAACGACTTTTCAACGAATCATCACATTCCCAATTCATTTGCCAAGTGGTTTTAATTTGGTTAATTGCTTCTTTATACAGTTGACCGCTGTTTGGCATATGACGCAAAAATCATATTAGCGATAAACTGATGGCATTCATTAAAACATATGTTTGGGATTTTTACCAACGCTCTATTAATTCACAATTATTATTTAGTGCATTCCCATGCCGTCAAAGGAAACGCGCGGAAGTTTGAGACAAGGAATTGACTCACGCCCGTACGCTCACCGCAATCGCAGGAAAAATGCGAAACACAATAAATACGCGTGTTGGTGAAAAAATTTCGGGTCAACCACCTGCTGCGGGCGGCACGATAAAGAAAATAAAAACAATGACTAACCCGACGTGCACAATGCACCACCTCACACATACTCTGAAGACATTGAGATTCCCCGGCGACTTAATCATTGTGATGCGTAATTAATAGAACGTCGGCGTTGTGGAATATGCTTCGATTAATTTCTCAGAATATGCATTACTGACTTATTTCTTTACTAAACGAGACATGTCTATAAAAATATGATTTATGAAACGCTTATAGCTCAGTACCTAGTTAAGTGCGTTCTTGAAACTTGTCATGAATATTTTCTTCTTATTGCGGTTTATTTTTAACTATTTTTCGTTGTTGCAAATATTTAAATCGTTTGTAATTTATAATTGAAGGGTAAAATTCACTATATGAGTCATACAGATGCTCGCCGACAAGAGGATACTCTTCCAGAAAGTGGTATGCGCCGAAGAGTGCGGAGGCGTTTTTCTTTTCGTTCGCATTTAGATGAGAGAGGTGGAGTTGGAGTTCGTGCGTATTTGATACTGTCGACATGACTCATCCACGAATATTAGCGGACGAATCCAGTGGCGCAACTATAGATCGATATACTCGTAGATTGGCAACGTTCGCATTTTTAACATGATTCAACTCACTACCTATCATTGACTTGCGTCGATTGCTGATTAGATTAGTCATTTTGTGCTGTTTTTTTGTGTAAATATTCGAAAGATGTTAAGAATTAAGTTGCGGATGCGCCATTGGCAAGCAAGCCCGTTTTGCACATTTGGAATTCATTTATTCAGTCCAAATCTGTATCCATCAACATATTCAACTCTGTTTAGCCAACATTTCCATCGGGAATGACAAACACTCGACGTCGGGCATACAATCAATCAAAATATTAACCGCCCGCCAATGGTGATCGACATAGTACATCATTACCATCGTGAAAACGTGAGCAGACGAAAGCGAAAGTCCAAATCAAAACCGCAGTGACAAGAATATGGTTGATGGCTTTGCGTCGATCGGATGACTAATAATTTTGGATTTATTGACCCTTTGCATTACTAAACTTTGATTTATCAAAGTCGGAATAAAATTCAATTGTATCAAATGTGCGATTATAATTTATTTTTATACCTGATTATTATGCATAACGCGCTCTGCGTTCAGATTTTCCAACTCGTCAGTCGATTGTTGTGGTCGTCTGGATTTATATCTTATTGTCAATCAGAGACACATAAGTAATGTTTATATTATAATCGACTTTAATGATTATTAATGAATTATTTACGATTTATAAATTCATTTTTATTTACATTTTAAAAAGTTGAAAAGCATTTGGGAAGGACTGGCAGAAGTTAAGAAGTCATCAATTTTAATAACACATTATCTTCTTTCAACCGTTTCTATAATGACTACAGGCGGAAGTAAATCGCGCACTTCCGAGCGACATATCGACAATCGACAACAAACGGTGATTAAATTAATTTCGTCAACGTACGAAACGAAAGACATTGAACGCATAGCGCATATCATTAGTACAATGGCAATATCGTGATGAGTTGCTGATGATCAACCAATGACAAATATTCCTTGAAATTTGAAACTCTACTCTTTTGCTCTTAATAATAAATTTTATATGTAACACACTTTTAACGCAACGTAAAGCAAGATTCCTATTGTTATCACTTTAATTGTTGACACGCTGAACAATGCGTGCGTGGCGAAACTATTTAAAGTAATTGACATTGAACTAAAAAATTTGTGCTCCCATTTTCAACACTTTTCCAAACGCCTTAAATTATTTACACATGCTAAACAAATATGTGCACAATTACAAAACGCCGAGAAATAAATGAATAACTATCAAGAGCGCAGCGCGTACGCACTGGGTATGCGTGTGGTAAATGTTGGATGAAAACCACATAAATTTCGTGTAAGTAATTATCATGTCAATAATATGAGTATTGTCATTGTATCGGAAATGCGAAGGCTGAAAATGTTCAAATCATTATTATGTACATAATGATATCATTTTCATAGCCATTCCCAGTTTTCCGAAATAATACTAATAATTTACTGTAATTATGTGACGTAATAACGTAACAATTGAGTTGCATTAATTCAAGTGACTATTTTAACAATAATTCTCATCTCAACTAGTAGAAATTTAGATTTTACCGATCGATGGCTCTCTGTGTTTGCATTGTAGTAATTTGTAGGTAAGTATGCATCTTATTTGCACACATCACATTGCGTTTAACGCACATAATCTATCTGTTCACAATATTACTAATTGTAAGCGTCTACCAGCATTGTTCATTGCACATTCTCCATTATTCGTGGCTCGCATACGGCATGTAACACGTGCGCTAATTGATTAACTCGATTAATTGCTGCCTGTATTTAGTAATATGCTTATTCACAAAGTTCACAACTACTATTTACCAGTAAGATTAACTTAAAATCAATAGTAACTAAAATTAGTATTAATTACAACAAAATCATGACTAAAATAACAGTGAAAAAAAAGCTGATGGAGACGATAAATCGATCAGATAGATCTATAGATCACTCATCGGATATCGACGCGAATGACGCGCGATGCCGACGATCGCAGCAGAACGCGTTGTAATGATTAGGGTATAAAGCATGGTGGAGGCGCGTCGCCGCGACCAGTAGGAAACAGCGCGCGAGCGGTGGCACACACGTGGGTTAGCGCGCGCTCTCGGCTTTTTTATTTTCGTTTCGCGTTCGCGCGCTCGCCATCATTTTATCGCCAGTCAACCAGTGCGCGGGTGCATACATGTGATTCCGCCTTCGTGCGCATCCGTTGCGCGTGTGACTCATTAGTTTTAAAGCACTAATACTGCCATCCAAGCAGCGCCCCGACGCGACGGACGCCGCGTCGCGACGTACAGTCATCCATCGTGCAACGCCGGATTCATACATGCTGCGCCAATAGTTTTAGCAGTAACTGCAGAAAAATAATTCGTAAAAGTTCCAGTCAAACACTTGTAAATTGCGCGCGCGTGAGGAAATGTCGAAGTCTAGCAGTGCCTCGCAATTAGTCATTGCGACGACCATCGCCATCGTTGTCGTCGGCATCGCACATCACGTACAAGCGACGCCCATCAATGACAATTCAGCACTGGTGAGTGTACACATGCATGTTGGGTATCATCATTATCATCATCATCATGATCGTCATCAACCGTCGACTGAGCATTCCGGTAACGTGTCGAGTGTTTGAAATTGAATGTAAAAAGCCAGTACGCCCGCGCATTGCGATTGCGCGGACCGGCGCTGGAAGGATAGGCTTTAACATTGCCATTCTCTTTTTTTCGCGAACACTAATTAAGTTTTATTGCATGCATATAAAATTTAAATGACTGTATTTCGTATTCGTGCGTTTTGTTAGTTGTTTGTGATTACCATAGCGGTCTCGGTGATTATTACGCGAATAAATATTGATGAATATGATCACAATAGCTGTAATTGGCGATTAGGCGAATTTTAATCACTTTTCCATGCGCGATTTTCCGTATGCAGTCGGTTAAGGTTATAAAAAATAGTTCAAGATCTACGTTGTGAAATTAATTTTAGGGTATCTTTTCATTTGTGTTATCAACCAAAAGATTACACGTTATTGATCTAAATCAATTGATTGGTGTTGCGTATTTCATAAGTATGTTTTTTGACAAATAAAATCAACAATTTTAGTAAGCCTAGTGAACATATTGGAACTTGTTGTAAGTTAGCATTCATTGATTACCCGGACATTTTATCGAACGGCATTTGTCCGGTAGTTGTGGTTCGAGTTAACCAATCCTTCTATTCGAAGCGTAAAAATATTCAGCGCAAACAATAAATAGAACTTTACTGCCTACAAAAATAGTACACGCAAAGCTAAAAAGAGTATTGAAAGAAAGACAATGCCGAATAAGGGTTTGGTTGGGTATGGTGAGGTTTCTGGGATCGGTTTAGTGAAATACTCAACTGTGTTTCACGAAAAAGGTCATTGCATGTATACATGCATTGTTAATTCGTCCATGTTCAGCGTCTATTTTAAATACAACTGTTACTATGTATTACTGTTGCTACTCATGTAACTGCAGGCTAATTCTTCATCGACTTGTTTAAAATAGATAGGTGCGATGTAAAAGTAATTATTTATAGATATGATGTGTTTCATATTTTTACAAGGAATTGAAAAGGAATGTTGTATTGTAAATTCTCTTGCTCATGATAAAATCTACTATGTATTGGGATTATTTTCTGTGTTTTCCATAGAACGTATTGCACTTTAATATTTACAATTTATATCAGTACGTACCATAGTAGACGCTTATCTCTTTGTTGTGGTGATGTGATCCATGAGTGATAATATCCACTTGTCGCAGAAAAAATGAGGAAGTATGAGAAATTCACTGCGACATTTGATTTTTTACTCTTTGTTACAGGTACATTTTTAAATTACAAATCATATAAGTACTACTATATTGATTGTTTATACATATGTCATGACTTTATACATTAGACGCCGAAGAGACTAGGTTAATATTTGCATTTATAGATTTACCTTACAGCAGACAACAATGTGGTGCACCTGGTCTAGAGTTGACATTACGACTAAATCGTTTTACTTTGATTGTACGAGGAGCATTCACAACTCTTGCTAGACGACACGCGATAAATGTCAAGTCTTGAAAATGCAAAACATTGGGCAATATGGAAAATTAGCTGCACGTGTCAAGTCTGAAAGCGATTAACTGGTAAAGTTAATCACTAATCACATACAGGAATAGAAGAATATTCGTTT
Source organism: Myllaena sp. GC000078 (assembly GCA_030264135.1). Taxonomy (NCBI): domain Eukaryota; kingdom Metazoa; phylum Arthropoda; class Insecta; order Coleoptera; family Staphylinidae; genus Myllaena; species Myllaena sp. GC000078. The sequence continues at coordinate 12,557 of JARJDR010000739.1, forward strand.
TGCGTGCCCGAAACATTGAAATCCCATATATTATAGTTTTTCTAATTTGCTATTAGACTTGGATTAATGTTTAAGTAAATTATTATCTGACTGAACATTGCGTAGCCAGTTAACGACCGTCGTCATTGTTGATTCGCCTAACTATGTTATCTCGTCAGCGCATTTATCGCAATGCTGTGTGTTTTGTATGTTATCATAAGCTGAGAAAAATGTTCATTTTAGCGACAGGTTTGAGTCTAAATGACAATATACTTATTAACGTGGTGGTATTTTTTCAATCACATCAAAAGTGCATTAATTAGTGCAAGATTTATGGTACAAGCAAAAAAAATATAATATAATTTACTTATGGAATTGAATAGAAATTTTGATCCCGTTTGTCATTAGACTTAGTTTCGTTTTCAACGAATTGTTTATTTGATAAATACATAGATGATGTATAGGCAAGTACGTATTTTAGCGTTTCATTGAACGAAATTACTTTATTATTTTCTATTAAAGGTTTGCATGCCTGCAATGAATAGTTTCGTAGAACTCGATTATGCATTTATTGTGTATGTAGGTATATACATTCTCCGAAATGAATATGAAATTATCTTAAATTCGTTAGAGGTACGAATGAATCACTAAATATAGTTCTTATCTTTCTTTGTTTAATCAGTGACGTTGTTTATAAATTTTACGTGAGTAATAGCATCTGAATTCTAGAGTATTTCACACACTTGATTGAAACTCGGTATTGAATATCCTCAACAAACAAAATTTGTTTCTAATTAATTATACGAGGTATGTTTTAATTTAATGAAATTAATAACTATTACTAAACATACTATTATTACTTACATTAAACTAAGTAAGTAGCAAGTATAGTCTGGCTGCACGTTTGCAATAAATCACGTCCACCTTGGCCACCGCTCAACTCAGCCAATGTGTAAATAACTTGATGACTTAATGAATGAACATGTAGCGGACTTAAGACGCCATTCGTAACGTTCTTTTTTCACTTCTTATATACCTACTATAAATTGACATTTTATATTATACTAAAATCAGAGTGATACCATTTATGGTTTGACATTTTTGCAATTTATATGCTAATTAATTTTTAATGTGTTTGAAAAATTTTTCACTTGATTGCATTTAAGGCTATATCGTAAATTAGTTTAATAGAAATATGTCCAATTTTGAATCTTGATTGAGAGCAAACATTTGTTAAATTCTTTGAAGTGACCATTGTTTAAAATACATTCCCGTTTGGTGATGATTTTCATTTCACAAAAGCACCAAACCCAGCATCGCTATCCATCCATCCGATTCGCGCTGAAATAAATAATACAAACGAGCATCCTATATACAATCGCGCATCGCACGACAAACACAATTAAAACAGGTAGAATGTAGAATGTCATCCATTCATTTATCCCATCTGATTCACATGTGTAGTAATGGTTAGGTTAGTGTGTGATACAAAATATAACATTTAAAACGTGTACATTCATAATTGTCACCAATTCTCATTAGCATTCGCATATTAATTATGCATTTACATACTATCTATCGAAATATGGAAAATCGTGTGATAAATATGTCTCTATCATGGCACCGCGCGTGCAATAAATAATCATTAAACATATAATGGTTGTTTGCTGGATGTGTTATTGAATTGACAAGTACAACAGCGGCGGTAGACGCACACGGATGCACAGTGGGGCCTTGAGTGATGTCGATTGATTGTTGCTCTTTTAATATATATAAAAAAGAGTAGAATACGCATTTTGTTGAAAGAGAGGAAAAGAGATAGAGGCGAGGAGATGACGAGACCTTGTGGAAGGTCTAGTGAAAAATAACCATAACAATATCGCTCCGATCATCATTTTTGTAATTCATGCGAAATTTTGCAGCTTCCGAATTGCGACAAAAGTTATTGTACGAGCGTAACCTTTGCTCACTAAACGCAATTAGTGCAATGTCAAACTCTGAACTCAAAATTTACACGATTTGGACTTGAACTGTTGACGGTGATTGAAAATCATCAATTTATTTCTGTTAAGTAATAATTTATATAATTCATTTCCTGTTTGATGTGTCACATAGCAAATAAATATAATTTCATATTTTATTAGAAAATTGCCGAAGTGTAATTAATATAAATAATAAAGTTATTAGATTACGTAAAACCATGAGGATGGGGGGAAATAAATACGTGCGTTTATTAATGTTTTTTGGTTGGTTTTGATAGATAGGAATCATTTAGCAAGGAAATCATATGCGTACGCTTTCCCAATCGGTTAGTTTTTTCGTGTGTTAATATTCATTATACACGTTGTTTTGCCCTTCAAATTTATTAATGTAATAGATTATGAATGAAAAATTTAATGTTGATGATGAAAATGTATGAGGGTTTTTTGTGTCATTACTGCTAATATGAGTCATTTGGGCCACATATTCAGTACGGAAATGCTTCTTCATTTCATTTGATGACTTTAATAGATACTGAAAGTGATGTAATATTTTTAATGTCCTTTTTGGTATGTAGGTCTGTAAAATCTGTAAAATTTAGTTATCAAGGAGCAAAAAACTACTTTGTTATTATAAAGAAAGTACATATTTGTACACGTACAAGCTGGACGTTTTCATGCCATTTGTAATTTCTTTTACTATTTTTTCGTTGAACATAATCACCGCTGACTTACAATGAATAACGAATACAGGAAAAAGACTGCGTTCGGCACAAGTTCCGCAGCATAATTTTATATTATATACGTCGCCTGTCGAGACCCCGACGAGGCCGAATCGGCGAGCTAAAGGTCGTCGGTTATTAATATGATCCTGGTGTAACGCTTATTCATTGCGCACGCCTCTTCGATTCTTCCTGAAACAATTGCATTGTGCTATTCTTGGTCATATGTTTGCTAAGTATGGTAATATTGTCGACTCATAAATTTGACAAATCCAACAATTAATAATCTATTAATGTTGCTTTTAGTTTCTCTTAAATTTTAAATAAATAATATCCCTATCTAAGAATCCTTCATTAAAAATTTCTTCTGATTACTCATTAAATGATTTAAGGACGATTTAAGGACGTTTGAATGCATCAATTAATAATTAAATTAGTAAACCATCAATTATAACACCAATCCGGTTTTCATTAGCGTCTCCTTCACGAATTAGAATATCTCTCGCAGCGGTCAATTCATAATAGAATTGAACTTGACAGTGTGTCGCTTCTCACACGTCGCGCACACCTTTTAATAATTTCGTGCATACCCGCACCGGTCAACCCTCTGAATAAATATTAATCACTCCCCGCATTGTTCCATCGCGTATGTTATTCGTACGATTTTTGATGATCGACGCCGCCGTCGGCAGGACAATTGTTCGGCGGTTTGCTATACATTTTTTTGGTTGGTAAACGCGTACGTACCTATACGCCGACGGGACTCCCTCGTAATGGCATTAATGACAATGGCAATGAACTGGACGCGCACGATGCGAACTCAATGTCAACTGCCGCCTCAGCCGCAGCCGCAGTCGCGCAACGAATTTGAATGTGCGGCGGCATCGCAGAGGTTTTATTATCATTATAAAAAGTTGAATAAAAAAAATTATACGAAATATTTGCGCACACAATGGAATCCATCCATCCCATCGCTCACTCTCGCACTGTAGTTGTGTATACATGTGTTGTTTTAATTTAATGTTTATAAGAAAGTGTTGTAAGTGCTTATAAATTATTCATTCGACGTAATGTACAGTAGATCATAACAAAAATAAAGCGTACATTGCACACGCGACGACGCGAGGCGAGAATAAATGTGACAAACAAAACAGCGAATGATTAATTGTCCATCACACAATGGTATGCGGCGTGGACTACTACAAGAATGCGCAAATGCGCGAAAGCGATGAGTTTGCGATTTTCGGCGAAATCGTAAAAAGGAACGCGAGAAACTTCACATCTCATCGGGATGTCCCCAGCGAAATGGAGTTGCGGCGTGATGCAAAACGCACTCAACCACTGATTCATATCGAATGCCATAGTTTTATGCAAATCCAGCCAGCTGAAATACGTTTAGTATTTTTGCTGATGCCGTCCTTTATTTAAATTTATAGTAAGTAAGTAAGTGGTTTGAGTGTACATAGCGAATGGGTAGTAAATTAACGTAGGCGTTAATCGTGAATGGACGTTGTATGTTGTATGACAATATAATAAAAGTGCGATTGTCGTAGGTCAAGTAGATAAATTTTCTCCTCGTTATTATCGCTTAAATTTTATTTTATTTTCATGTAAGAATTCATTACTTATACATTTTACATATTTTATTCAATGTTGCGAATGATAATTAATCGATACATGATTCATATGTAGCTTTAAAGAGGCAAATTGATGTATTTGAAACTTCAGTTTATCCGAATGAAATGACTCACTCATTTCATTTACCGCTAATAGGCAAGCGACACTAAATCTTCAAATATTTGTAATGCGTGCTTGTGCTGTTGCTGACCAGTTTATATACTCACATCCTACTTCAAACATCAAATGTAACGCATATTAAACAATAAATTGGTCGTTGATTCATGTATGTTACGATGACTAAATGAATGGTTTGTATCAACTTAAATTATATAATCATGTTTACATGGTGTAATTAATCCAAAATAGTTTGACTGGTGCGATTTGAAGTTGATTCTACATGCAAGAATTTCCGGTTCTGAATAAGGAATTTGGTGGGTAGACAAAGTACTTGATTTAAAAGAAGTACATATACTTATTATTCATTTTGTTTCCGGGATGAAAGACAACGAGCCATG
>JARJDR010000748.1:0-16248 GCA_030264135.1 Myllaena sp. GC000078
CAGCCCGGAATGCAAGCGCACTTGAAGAAGATGTTCAGATAGTAGTTGGCACACGTTCGCCCGCATGCACCGCCACATTGCGAATAGGTTTCATTCTTAGGACATTCTAATTAACAATACAGCAAGCCGCCAAACGGGTGCTGTCAGATAATTGTTACCAAGAAGAGTTGTTTGGCTGTCTTACCTGGTTGCGGACATTTATCTTTGCGAACACACTCATTGTTCACTTCGTTCAGCACAAGCCCTGGCTTACAGAAGCATCCAGTAGCACAACGGATGAAGAGTCTCGTGCCGGTGCATGTCTCTTCGCTGCCTTGACAGTTGCTGTACTGCTTGTTTTTGGGACATATTACAACTGCAACGGCAAATATCTCTATAACACGAAGTGGAGATCTATAATGTCTTACGCTTACGCTTTGGGTCACAGTCCTCGGATAGTATGCATTTGCCCTTGGTATCGTCAACATACCCAGGATTGCAAGCGCAACCTGGCTGGGCTCCACACGAATGATCCGCGTTCAAATATTGATTCGCGCAGTTATCGCGACAGATTGGCGCGCTTTCAGTGTAGGTCTCATTTGCTGTACATTTCGGTGGGCAGTCTGCCAATTTGACGCAATTATTATTGCCGTCTAGGACATATCCCGGTTTGCAAAAGCAATCATTAATACAGTCTAACAATTGTACAACTGGTTCAGGATCTTCACAGGTGGGCCTCGTGGATGACTGACATTCCTGCCATTCTGTATTAGCTTTAGTGCAAACTGCAATACGAAAAGTCAGAAAGACAACTTGAATATTAAACAAGTCGAAGTACCTGGCGGGGCGGGCTTGACGGAAGGACATTTATCGCGTGGCACACATTCCTCTTGATCATTAAGAACAAACTCCTTTTTGCAAAAACAGCCAATGGCGCATTTCTTGTAGACTCGCACGCCTTGACAAGTTTCCACCTTCGATCGACATTTATCGTATTCCTTGTTTGTTGGACATTTAACAACTAAACATAAAATAAGTAATATAATACAAATGATTGCTTAAAAGACCGTTGTCTATACCTCTAGGATCACAGTCTTCGGGCAGAATACAATTACCCTGCTTGTTGTCAATGTAGCCCGGATTACAATCGCAGCCGGGTTTAGCTTGGCACATGTACATCAGATTCAAGTATTGTGTTTCACAATTCTTGCGGCAAACCTGCGCGTACTGTGAATACGTCTGATTTTTGGGACATACCGGTGTTGGTGGGCAGTCTGCCAACTTGACGCAATCATTATTGCTGTTCAGCACATAGCCATCCATGCAGAAGCAGCCATTGCCGCAGTCATCCGTTGTAATAGTCGGCTTAGGATTTTGGCATGTTGGTTGGGTTGATGATTGGCAGGTCTTCCATATTGTATTTGGTTTGGTGCAATCTGAAAATACAGTTTTAATAAGGATTAAATTATTGTAGTCCAACGAATTACTATTGCATGGCTCTGGGGTACAGGCACTAGAACTTATGGCCGGCGGAATCACACAGCATGCGAATAACAATAACAATTTGAACAATGTTGACAGCATGGCGACTCGCCTTGAATTAACACAAATTATACATTGAGCGCGCGCTTAAATGCGATAAATATATTATTCCTCGTATGCAAACGAATCGATTGACAGAGTGAATCCCAGATAACACGCATTGTTAAGTATTTTTAGTTGACGTATATTTGCGTGTAAATACCTCTCGCGCGAAACAGTAATTACGCAGCACATATAACATTTCTCATACCATAACTTTGCAAAAATACGCTGATGACGACTATGAATGGAAATCCACAATGCGTGCGTTATTTTTAATTCATTGGCCCGTACAGTTTCCTTGATCAAATGTTTGATGATACTCCATAAAATGTCTACATTCATTTAATGATTGGAATCTTTCCTTTGCTATTTATAATATAAAGCCGTCTGAGATTATTATTCAGCCAGCTGCGTGTTTATTACGGATTGTATTTACCATTTGGACACGTGTCCATCGGTATGTAAACGTCATCGCTGAATCTCGGTCGACGAACGCGCAACCCTCACGGCATAAATCCTTTGGCGTACACCGAATTGGAATCTTCCCACCCGCATTTGCACCGCCGGCGCCGCACGCACCGATTTGGCCACGACGCTCCACGTTGCCGTCCGCGTATGCAAATGCGTGGATAGATATTGCTCGCCCCACGTAAATTAGTGCACGTGCGTAGGCAATCCGTACTCTTCCTCATCCACCAGTGTGTTTGTCGCGCATGGAGCCCGGCGAGCATTTGCAGCCCGGGGAATTAGCTAAACCGATCGCGTTTTGCTGACAGCTAGTAGCCACATTGCCAACGCGCCAAGGGCATTCGGTATTGTGGTCACGCGATTTGCAATCTATGAAATGAAAATGTTGTTGCATCTGTTTGGGAGAGGTGAGGAAGAGGGATGAGCGAGAGTGAGCACATCGTGTTTTTCCGGTCGACTGGCCTACCTTTGTTCTCGCTGGATTGCGGACAGAGCCTTTGATCAACACACTCCTGTTGGCGGCGGTCAGCGTAGACAAAGCCCGGCTTGCAGCTGCAGCCGGCAACGCACACGGCCGGACATGGAACAGGTCTATCATTCAACGTTTCGCATGTTTTCGGACATATATTTTTGCATTGCTTGTATTCGGCATTGCGCATGCATAGATCTAAAATCAAAAACATCCATTTGATAACTGGGAATTAATAATATATTTGAAGCAGTTTATCCGTTATTAAGGTGTCCATCATTGTCATAGCCGTACCTTCATGCGGACAGGAGGATTGGAGAACACAATTTCGCTGCTCGTCGCGGACATAGCCCAGGCGGCAAAAGCAGCCAACGTTGCAGTTAAATGTGCATATTGGCGTTAAGTTTGTGCAGGACTTGTCGCAACCACCGCATTCGTTGTATTCTTCGTTCGAACGACAAGTGATCTCTTCTCGAAGACAATCCAATTTGGAAACGCACTGATTCTGATTGTTCTTTACATAGCCTGAGTCACAATAACATTTCTGCTCAGGGTTTTTGCCACACTGATCAACGGTTATAGTTGCTTCGGGATGATATGCATTTGCGCAGGTACGCATCACTTCAGGTGAGCATGTCCTTAGGGAAGCATGCGCGCCGCAAATAATCAAAGAGCATTCAGACATTGTCACGCAGCGTGCCTCTGTCTTAGAGGCTTGCACATATCCAGATTTACAGCCACAACTTGAATCGGATGCAGACCCATTCACATTGCTATAAGGCTCTTTGCACGTGGCTTTGTTTTTATTCTCATTCTCTTTCTTGTATTCCATATTGGGATCTTGCCTGGCGCACTCCTGTTGTCGACACTCCTCGCGTGTAATACATGCCTGCATGCTTTCTTCATAATACTGACCCATAGGACATTTGCAACCATTGCCACTTTCTACCCTGCTACCGTTGCAGAGCACAATCATCTTGTCATGCGACGGCATGATAGCTATCATATTATTGGGACATGACACATTCATTGAACAGTCCACAGGTAGAATACAAGTGCTCTCATTCATCGAGCGCTGGACGTAGGGTTTCATGCAATAGCAGCCCGGTCTGCAGTCCTTTGTGCACACCTGCGATGCCGGATTCTGACATGTTGGTATACAGCTCGACGATTGGCAGGCGCGATACTCCTTCAACGGATCATTTTGCTTGCATTTCAAATTTGTTAGGGCAAAGGTGCACTCTTCACGGGGCAGGTTGACGTTGCACTTGACCTCCTGGTTAGGGCAATCTTTCGGCAATATGCATTGGTTGTGAACATTGCGCACGTAGCCGTCGTCGCATGCGCATCGCTCAACAAGTGGCATCGACGATTCTACCCGGGGCCCAATGCGTCGATACATACGCTCGCATGTCTCATCTTCTTCCCCGGCCGGCACTATTCGCAATGAGGCATTTGCACCACATTTATCATCTGGCACACATTCATTGCGTTCGTTCAGGCAATAACCATCATTGCAACGGCAACCTGCTGTGGTTGCCGCCATCTCTGTCCTGCACGAAGCAGATCTGCTTTTATTGCACCGATTTGGACATTCTGGGACATTTACACCGAAAGTGGCATTTGGTGATGAGCATGGACACTTCTCCGGTAGCACGCATTGGCCTTCAGTGTTGCGCACATAAGCCCTCTTGCATTGGCAGCCCGGCCGGCAGTGAGTTAACATGTCCTGCTGCATGTCGCATCTGATTTCGTGCACATTATCCACGTAAGTTTCATGAAGCGGACAGGATCCTTCAAAACATGTTATATACTCGTTGTTTTAAGTTCAATATCTGTGATAACAAATTAATATCTCTTGTTGCATTTTGTGACAGAATTTGGAAAAACCTGGATATTATTTGACTAAATTTAACGACACCATTGTCATTATTGTTGCTGGCGTAAACTTAACGCAAATATGCTTTCCGGCTTCGTATTTTAGCAGGCCCTACAGTCTACACGAATAACTCAATCATGAGTTTGTCCGTAAATTTGTCTAATTACCGCCAACTTTGTTCTCAAGCATAACAATCAATCTTTCCCTTGCGTCGGCCGTTAGTTATAGATTGTTACATAACTATATATCGGTTGTCTAAAGGTCGAAACTTGACCGGGCAGCCATTAACTGCTCCCTAATTACCTAATAAGTTCACTTTAATTTCTTCCGGCTGACCCTCTACTGGCTATTCAATAAATCAATGCGCGAGCGCGGGCAACAACTTACGTGTTCGCGGGCAATCCTCTTCGGGGATACATTCCATGCGAGAGTCGAGCACGTAATTGGCGGTACACACGCATTGTTTCGTCTTTTCTACGTCGCAATCCACCACGTCGCCGTCGCCGTCGTCGTCATTACGCGTTAGGTGCGTGCACGTCCGTGGACGCGTGGGTACGCAATCAGTGTAGTGCTGATGCGGCGGGCACGAACAATCCTGCCAGCGTACACAATCCCCCGTCCTTGTGTCGCGCACCAGGCCGTTGGCGCAATAACAACCCGGATGGTGAATTGTTACCGGGTTAGGTACGGCGCACGTCGCCACTTCACGACCCATCGCTTGGTACGTTTCATTGCCTCGGCATCGCGACGCTAAATGGATGCCGAATTTTTATGACGATGTCCCATTTCACTGCTCGCACTTACATTTCGGACAGTCATCGAATTTGATGCATTTGCCGTGCGCATCGCGCACGTGACCACTTTTGCAATAGCATCCTGTGCGGCAGCCGCCAGGCGGTATGTCAAAGCGATGACGGTCGAAGATGTTCCAACAGGATAATTCAACGCGTGTGCCGCAGGATTGATGGACTTCGTTTTCCCCGCACTCAAATGCACTCACTAATAACATAATCTATTTTGGAATATCTGCTCGAAAACAGGCTACAACGTTCCTTGACTTACCAACAGAATAATTGTATAGAATTAAAATATAGGTTGCTATAACGTTCAGGTACATTACGGATAATTATTAGAATGTAAACGAAAGGAAACCATAGTAAAAAACTTCGAAGTAAATGTCGCATGTCGGAAAAGGTCAGCATTTATATGAAATACACGCTACGTGCGTTCGTGCCGAAATCGGGCGCGCTTCCACACGCATAAGAAAATCCAAATGCGATGTGGAATCTTAATCGATCGTGCAATACTGCACGCTCGCCAGGTATTTCCAAGTCGTGCTGAATGGCGAGGTTTTGAGAAAATTGTACAATTTACTGATGGAATTACTCGTTTCAATGGCATTCGTATGCCGTTTTTATGCGTTGTTCAAAGTTTATCGTTGCATTGGTGGAAGTTGCGGCGATTTGCGCATGAATTGCACCAATAGCGTGCTGGTACTAAATTATCAGCGTGAAATTTAATTACTTTATGACTGGAGAGAAAATTGCACCGAGGCATTAATCGTGTTCTGGCCGATATGGTGAAATTATTCTGAAAACTTGGTAGCAGGAGCAAGTGTATCATAAATCTCGATTTACTTACATATTTATTTACTAGGTGCTAACAATTTTTTGTAAGTATACAAACACCGTTTTGATTATCACGTATGTATCCCTCATTGCAATAGCATCCGACTCTGCAATTCATCGTGCATGCGGGTAGTTTTATGGCGCACGTTGCTTGGCACCCTCCGCATGTTTCATAGTGTTCATTTTCTGGACACGTTGATTCTGGAAAATATGAATTAATATATACTTAATTAATATCATTGATGGGTAAGAAATTACTATTTATATCTTCATTTTTAGGGTCTCCTGAGGAACACACAAAACCTAATAAAACTGCAATAAAAAGCACTGAACAAAGCGCAATTAATTTCATTTTAGATTGCAATTATATGATTTCGTGTTGTTCTATTTTCTGAGATGTTACTTTCTCTATAGACATATTCAATGAAATTGATAACTTATATCTCGTTTTATCAACACTTCAACCACTTCAAAGATAAAATTATATTTATAACATTTTTATACTGCTTAATCAGAGTATACCTTTAAAAGGCATTGAATAATTTAGAATATTATTATTTCTACCAGGCCAAAGAGTTTTACAAACAAAACTGTAAAAAAGTGTGCCACTCACAGCGATTCGCTTTTGTACAACACAGTGATTAATGCCCAGCAAACAGCTCGAAATTACCACATTAGAGCCTGCCCGGAGAAATGTTCGGCCACATTCCTGCCTCCAACTGCCTTCGTGTCCGGTTGCATTTCCTGCCCACGAATCGTTCAATTTCATACTTTCATCGCTCACGCGCAACGAGCCCAACCCGCCCACATCCACCTTAACAGAAAAAGAAGGTAGAAATAACGCGATTCCCCGAGAGCTGTGCTACTTGACCAGCAACGCGAGATTTACGGCAATTTCGAGTTCGAAATAAATGGGCTGCGATTACCGTTGTTCGCCGCAACGATTCAATTTGTTCGCTCAAGCCCAGGTGGAATTCACTACTCACTACTGTTTTATTACCACTAGTACACTCTTTTCTTCTAGATAGCGAAATCTGGGATTTGTCCGTAGTTAGTCCATGTGCATGTGCTATACTTCAAGTGGAGTTGCTCCAGTTGTTTGGCAAATATCTACATATTGTTTTTCACGTTCTCAAGTTTGTAACGACCACCACCACAGTAGCAACGGCAGAGCGCCGTGAGACAAGTGACACGTATCATGTTCCGCTCGTCATCTTCGTTGTTCGTTCCGTTTTGCGGATAGAAGCATAGTGGCTGATTTGCGCATCCTCGCTTTGTTCGCAAGCCGGATTTTCCTGTAATGTGCCACAGCCGTCGTCGTTGCCGTCCTATTCGTTAACGACAGCGACGGCAGTGGCGAAGGTAGAGACTGTGGATGAGACAGCAGGACGCCATCCCAGCATACACGCGTGTGTTTCGCGAGAACGACCGTCCGTCACCATGACGACCCGAAATAGGTCTATAATCGATTCAGTTATTACCTATACATGTCGCTGTCGGGGTGTCGGCGCCGGGCACCCAGGACAACCGTACGTATTCCCCAGCGCACGCGGTAAAACAGGATGGAGAGCAAGAGCGGCGCGGACGAATGGTGGCTTTAAGAGGCTAAAATTAATGAATATGTAATGGTTGGCGGCAACAGCAGCGGCAACGGCTGCGGCGGTTGGCGATTGCGAATACAACGGATATTTACATCGGAGAGTTGTAAACGATTAATGTTCGAGCGCGACTCCTCTCTTCAACTTTTCGCAAACAAATTCCATGAATTACTGCACAAAGACCTTAATGATTTTGTTTATTGAATTTACGTCAACAATTTCGACGCCAGTTACGCATTGACGAGTCGAGCTTAATGGCTTGTATCATTGGCTGTGAAAATTAATTTGATTTCACCTGCACGCAGCGGTAAATGAGCGGTATACCGGTGTGTGGATGGAATTGTACACCTTTCAGCGGTTTGCACGCCCCAAGCGAGGCCCATGCATCGATTTATTTATTTATAAATGCCAGTAGCGTAGAGTTTATTAGACCTCCACTCATTGCTGTGCTATGTGTTGGCCCCAGACGTGACCATTATCGTTAACAACCATTTGAGGTCAACAGGATACATACATACATGCAGGTGCAATAAAGGGTACTATGTGGTATGTGCGTGTGTCGCCTAAATAGCTTCCAAATTATGTGACCATAATTAGTGCACACCCCGTTGTGTATTTGTCTTTTTATGAACACTTCTGCACTAGCAAGCTAAAACTGGCTAATAGTTCAACGTCCCCTGATTTAAAAAATATAATTGCGCAACGGTAAAGCAAAAACCTACTTAGGAATTTTTTATCGTCCCCAAATAATTATTTATTTCACTTTACGTAAACAATTGCATTGCTAATGCAGTGACAACTCAGCGTGCTCCCATCATACATAGAGCAACATGAGTGTGATTTATTCTATATAACTAAGCTGATGACTATACCTAATACCTTGCGGGTGTTAACTTTCCTTGAATTGTTAGCCCTCGGCAAGCCTAGTGCATAATCTTTAGCGAGCCGTCGATGGTAAATAACTAATTAAATCGCCCAATTGTCCAATCATCTAAATGCGATTCCCACAAATAATCTATTGTACCCCAAAGCATATACATTAATTAATAATTAAATAAATTAAATTCTGATAAATTTGCAGATTATTTGACGAACACGCCGAACTTCTACAGTTGTTTGAGAAGTTCCGCGAACTGCGCAGCAAGGAGGACCAGGCGAATAGCTTAGAGCTGGCTGAACACGCCAACACGGTGATGAACACGCTGGACGAGGGCATTCGTGGGCTAAGCAGCGAGAACCTCGACTCGTTCTTCGATTATCTGCATCAAATCGGCGCGTCGCATCGAAAGATACCCGGTTTCCACGTAGAATACTTTTGGGTGAGTAATTTAACCTTCCTGCTGTAGATACCATACGTATAGGGAAAGTGTTTGTCATCCATCAGCTTTGCGGGTTTTTAGTTTCCCATCCATTTACTTTCCCAACTAAACTATCGCCGAGTTGGAAATACCCAGCCATCATTGGCGACGTTTGCATATTACATTTTATGGCAGTGACCTACACATACTCCCACGCTTCACACACGTTGCGTTGCGCGTTGGTTGCGAATAAAGAGCGTAGGAAGTATATATTTAATCCCATTTCCGTTATCCCGTTATCAAGCCGCCCGGTGGCTTTCTTCCACATAAATGAATCGTAAGTTTTTTTTATCACATTTACCCGGGGCGCGGCGCCATTGAGATTGGATGACCGGCTCGTGCAAGTGATGGAAGCCAAGTTTTCTTCCTCCTCTGTGGCGTCAACCGGAAATCAGTAGAATGGATGGCTGAAGGTTGATATTGGTAAGAAACAGGCGGCCGCCACTACCGATACCGCCTTGCCAGTGAAAGCCATTAAAAGCTTTCGCAAATAGAGCGAATAACTATACAAAATCAAAAGTTAAATAAACAAAGAGAGGCAGGTCGAAAGCGGAAGAGGGAATGTCTTTCACGACGTGAGTGCAATGCACACTCGGGGCTGCTAAGAGTGACATCCCATCCAACCCAGTAAATAACATGAGGAGAAAAATAAACTTTCACGGCGCGTAATTAGATTGCTTGTGCGCGTTTCACCTCGTCACTCGCCGCTGTTATTTCGCGTTCCCGGGCCTTAATTTTCAAGTTAATTAAATTTCGAATATGAACGCGTCTGGCAACTATAAACCCCACCTTTCAGCTTCTGTCAGGTACTCTGCAGATTTTTATTAGCGCACAAACTGTATCTTAATGAGAAAACGGTAGCGTATTCCGGAAATAATTACGTGCAGGTATAACTAACGAGTAGTTTCTACTACTAGGGCTGCTAAATAGCTTTTATGCCCTAAGGAGTCTCCTTTATTTTAAATAAGTTTCCTTTGTCCTTAAATAAGCTAGAAATGATACAAAGTCGAAAATATGACAGCCTTGGCAACCCTACGAGTAGATAACTATTCCTACACACCCTTGACAAAGCAGGCAAATGATTTACACTGGTTTTAATCGTGGAAATTGTGTATTTCGCGTGCATTTCAGTTTCATTATATTTCGTCCGTGCGAAGTTAAAAGGTTATATTGCGAAACAACCGTCAACCGAAATATACGGTAGCTCCATGTATAATGCGAACGTGTTTAAATTGAAATATTTTCTAACCCACGCACACACATAGCGACGATGGCAGTGGGTCTTACGGCGCATTACTTTTCGGAATGCTTTTTGTTGACGACGGCGACGACGACAACGCGCCGGGTTTTTGTCGTGTGCTTTTTATATGTATTTTCCTTGTTTCCGGCTTGCGCACCCGTTTTTGTTCGGAGCGACGCTTTGTGAAACTTTTCGTAGTGCTCGTTTTTCATTCCTTCTTCTCCTGTAAATTCCCAGCGTGGACGAACAAATTCGGCATTTTTGATCTGCAACATCATTCCAGCTGCGGCATCCAAAACCGAACAACATTGATACAAAACTTTCGGGACGATATAGTTAGGAAAAGAATATATTTATTTGGGTGTCTATCCCCATGGAGGGAACACGAACTGCCAAAGTTGGTTGCGGATTGTTAACGTGACGATAATTTCAACATCAACAATGTGTCGCGCAGCGTATTCCCAAAGCGTTTCGCTGCTTCGGATGTGCTACTAGTGCATAAGTTTTTGCTGCTGATGTATACTTCCGGAGTCGCCAATTTTGAGAAAAAATATTATCGTATGTTATGTAATTCAATTTACATGGGAGGGATAAAACAAATGTCGGAATAAAAATAGGAATGAAAAAAGATAGGCGTAAGGGAAGCTGGTTGACATAAAAAAAATTCGATATGTCTACAGAGGGACTTCCGGAATAGTATTTTGTCGACCATGTTGGGAACGGATGAAAAAGTGGGTTTATTTGTTTCAACGTAAGACAAGTGATGTATGGTCCGTTTTCATAACGTCCACCAGATTATCCGTTGATAGAAACAGGACAGATAATTGCTTTTAATATTAATTGAGCGTAAGTTATAGACGAGCAAACAATACAACACATATAAGTAAGCAATCAATTACTTATCGTTCGTCGGCGTGCCCATCAAAGACAATCATTTTGCTCGATGGCAGCAAACCTATTATTACATCCACTCATTTTCTACATTTCTACAAGGACGTTGTGCGATTTCCAATAAAAGAATATTAGCCTTACATATTGTCAAAATTTATGTTTACGAGTAAAATATTTATACTTGCCAGTTTTAATAAATTGTATTCAAGCAGTCGACAAAAATACGCAACAAGGATATGTCTAATAAAATATGTATGGAATGTGACAAATTATGGCGGCGAAATTATAGCCATAACACTTGTTTTCGCAAAACGCGCGCCCTCCGCCGTCATCAACATAATTCTATATTCTTGCATGTCTTTTATACCTCTGGGGGTTTTATTTCTGGCACTTTCCCTTGTCTGCCCATAAATTCATGGCATTTGCATGCATACAGATCGATCGAATAAGGAAATACAAAAACATTGTTTCTTGTTCTGTTACAGAAAATCGAGAAACCCTTTTTGGAGGCGGTGAAGACAACGTTAGGCGATCGCTACACGGAGAACGTGGAGAACATTTACAAAATAACGATAAAGTTCATGATCGAAACATTAGTGACCGGCTACAATAATGCGAATCCCAGTGCGTGAAGGAAGAACTCCTTTACGCCTCTTCCTGCCGGCACCCTACTTAAAACGCAACAAAATAAAACGACGTAAATGTCTCTCATTCATGACCAAATTGAATAGTGTAGTAAAATTTAAAACAGGAAACCAAAAAGATGGAAATGTATTTCAGTGCGAATGTTGGACGCACAGCACACACAAATACGTCGACCACTGACATCGTTCACGGCGGTCGCCCAAAACTTAGCTTTATAGATGCAACCAAACCGAATTGTATATAAATGCTATTATTACAAAAAGAACGTAGATCAAATTTAACAAACAAGTTTATGAATGATTCAAGTGAAGCATAAACGGAACAAATATATCTCTATTTTGTATAAAAAGCAATTTGTCGACTGAAAATCGAAGAGTAATACAAATTAAAATAAATGAACAAATGCGAGTAAAGATTTCATACAAATATTTAAATTCATTAATGAGTAATTAAATCAGTCATATTTTGTCTATTTTATTTGTTTTAATTTTGAGTTTATGTTAATTACATCATATATTATTTATTGCTTACCGCAAATAAAGTTATTTCCCGTTGCAGAGGAAGCGAAAGTCTACTCATCACTAACACTGGTCATCGCAAAATTATACAGTTATATATTTATAATATATAATTATTAACTAACAGATATGTATATATAAAAACTTATAAATTGCTATATGTGTCCTTAATGTACATACATTTATGATAAATGAATTCAGTTGTAATGAAAATGATATATAACAATACGAATATAAATGTGTGTGTACACAATTCAGCTATTCAGAAATGTCCAAGAAAGAAACTTTATTGATGTGTACGTATACTAACTCATAAATAAGTTATTAAAATAGATTTGCTAATAGGGTAAAATGGGCATTGAAACCAAGCTAAATCTCATTAGCTTAAAACAAGCATTATTATTATTTATTTTCTATACTCATTTCATATTTTTCAAAAATATTTAAATTTAGTGCCAAAATTATTATTGTTTAATTTACACAGTTTTCAGCTTATACAAAAATCTTTATTTACTTAAATTTGGAATATCATAAAATATTGGTTCTATTTTTATTAATTAAATCGTTAAGTAAACGGCATCAAGAAAGTACAAGATGAGTAATCACATAATAAGTGATTCCAGGACGCAGGCCCTTTGTCTTCCATCAGAATCAAGATACGTCTGATGCGATAAAGCGTAATCGTTTCACATTAATTTCAGCTACGCTTATGATTTAATATATAACACTAGTGGAAGAATGCTGAAAAAAAAATGGGCATGATGATATCACAATCTAGTCGAGTACACTTGCATACATATATGATTACGCTAAGTGATTATGATTGTTGTGTAGCTACGTATATACATGTGTTGTAATTTGCTAGCGAGACGCCGAGGGCATTCTTACACAACATGATAAAAAATGGGGGAAAACGAAAAGCTTGCAATGAAAATTTACCATTACGAAGAACCAATTTTGATTTCATTGTAAAACCCTAGTAGTGCGTTTTTAGTGTACACATTCATAGCTTACGTTATTAATCCTCCCAAACAAGCCAGCAAAATTCATGCCGATACCCAACATAAACAAAACCTACATATTTAAAAACAATTTATAATACAACGCATTACGTCGTTAATGTGTCGTATTCGAAACGGTAAAATTGAATCAATTGTTTATTAATCATCGTTAATACTCGTCATAGGTATTGCTGTACCTTAATGAGAGCACCACGGATCACGTTGCATATAATATATTGCAAAAGTATCTCATGTACTTAATAGAAGGAACAACTGCAAACCACAATGTTTTATTGTAAAACGCGTACAAGATGAGCACCGGGGAGATCGCAGTGATAATTGTTGTAAACTTGTCGTTGGTCAATTCATTCATGGTCAATTTTTCATAACGTAAGGTGTGTCTAGCTAAATCACGCCAATCTATGACCAACACAAAAGATTCTAATTTAGATCAATACATACAAATGATCATACAATGATATTGTCATGTTTAGGATTGTGTACAATTGAAAAGGAAAGCGTTGCGAGATGCGCGGCAGAAATTAGCAAGCCACGCCGCCGAGTTTGATATATGTATTACAGGATTGCAGCGACCACATTCACACATCATAAATGAATTAGTCATAAAATGCATAAATATATCGCACGCCATGAAATCATATTTTACGCATACCAAAATTGCTATTAATATTAATATTAATTTTACTCATTTGATTTGAGGTGTAGACGATGAAATGATAGATGTGTTTTAATTCGATTACGTTTTACGTATTGTACTTATCAGAAAATGATATAGAAACCAGTGAAGAGCGTACAAGTGAATAAATATTATGGGTATGACAAAAGAAAAATGTAAGACGCATAATTATTGTTACATGTGAACTGAGAAAAGTTATCTAAATAGACGTAACGGATACTTATAAATTGATGCATTAATTTATTCTAAGTTTTTCGTTGGCAATTGAGAGTCAGAATCCTACAGGTGGATATCCTTTTGATTATGCAGCACATCGGCAGGTTCCTTGCCTCGATACTTTTGGTTGTTTCTATATTCCTTATCAAGTTGGCTGATAATTCATTTGATTTCGATATCTCGTGAACCCTCAGAATCCCTTTTCCCTCCGAATAAGAATATATTGCCTAATGCAATACCGTATGCAACTCCCAGCACGTTTCGATGTAGACAGAATGGGGGGAAAACAATCAGTTTGTATAAAACCATAAGGGGCATTTTGAATAATTTTGCATCTAACTTTGGTTGCATAATTTAGTGAAAAATAGCTCAGTGACTAGCTACTTAATGCGTTTGACGCAACACGGAATCTATCAGGCAAGTTAATGAATCAAATTCAGTTGATTGAAGTTCCTTTATGTGCGGAATCAATATTCAGTAATCCTAACTAACAGCGCTCTGGCGAGCAGTAAAGCAGCGACGCGGGCCGTTTCAGACGCCATCAGTAAGCGGATTGCAAAAGCCGCTAGATTAACGCAGCGACTAATCAGCCGGCAAGCCCCTACCATGGACGCATCACATTTATTTAATTTTCCCAAAGCCCGCGAAATGCGCTAGCGAGAAGTCGCAGTGAACTCGTTATCACGCACGCAACTTGTCGCTGATCTTGTATAAATAACAAACTTTAAAACATGTTTGTGAAGAAGTGCCTATTTTCGTTTTGCATACTAATCATTGGAAATAGACATTTAGGTAAGTACATTGTTTGAAATAAAATTAAAATGGTGGTAGTAATCCATACTTTTATGTCGGTATTATTTATTATTTTCTTCTTTGCTTAATAATGCTAATAATAGTAATACTAATCAAAAAAGAAAATAAAATTAAAAACTTGTGTGCAGTATGAATTTTCCACAATTTTGTGTATTTATGTGTCGTTAAAATCAATAGATAAATTGACGACAACATACACATAGACACGATTAGTAGCATTATTGAATCATCATTCGTTTGCTATTTGCACGAATATATTCACTGGTTCAAAATCCGCTAGCACCGATCGAATCCCAATCGAAATGCTTAAAGCTGCATGCATTTCCTTTGAATTAAATTTTTTATTTTCTACGAATTTCCGTTTAAAATTATACAAATAATAAGTTTACTTAGTTGTGTCTGTAAAATCCCAACGTTTTAACTTTTAATTTTTTAAGTTATATGTATATGCAATTGTTCATTGCACAATAGCAGAAATAGGCACAATAAATACGATTTGGGCGAAATATGTATGCTTATTACATAATATTTATTCAGGAAGCTGTTACAAATTACCTGAAATAAAACAGCGTACGTTGCATTCTTATCGCCTCCATCACAAATTAGACGCATGTACCCACTTAATTAATATTTTTGGGTAACTAAAGGGTGTCCCAAAAGTAACGCAAGATTTAAATTCAACAGCAAAAATGGTTTTTATTAATTTTTTTTATTACTTTTTAATTGAATCTTGAAGTACATGAGATGTGGTTATATATGGAACAAAACAGTAGGCAAATGGTCTCCATGTTTTTGTATGCGCATAAACATAGTCTAATCAAAAATTTTGATGAACTGTTTCATTAATGTGGCTGCATTTCGTTAATCCAGCGTTGAATTTTCGCCTAATGAAAGGTTAGTTGCGGGCTTGTTGATATAGTTCTGTGATTAAAAACAACGTAAAAATAAATTTAATTGTGGGAAAGGAAGAGATTCAACACTGCAAACGCTTCAACGCAAAGAAATTGAACCATTTTTATGGGAAATTGTATTGCCAAATTTTGACAAATTAGTGCATTTGTGCCAAGTTATTGAGACCATTTGCTCGATGAATGGTCACATACAAAACCGCAACTCATTAACTTTATAATTCAATAAAAAAATTACAACATGTACATAGATAAAAACTTATTTTTATTTACCTACCTTATATATTAAATATTCTTATTTCGTTGAACAAATGATAATTTTCAAATCATTGTTGTGTGAAAATGACGTTAGCAAA
>JARJDR010000754.1:0-33349 GCA_030264135.1 Myllaena sp. GC000078
GCAGACTGTCGATCTCCACGAAGCGGCTGAGTTTGATCCGGCTGGCGACGCGCGGATGCACGGCGACCTCCTCGACGCTGTGCGCCAACTCCTTCAGCCATTGCACGCGGCTCACCAGGTCATCGCGTTGCTCCACTAGCTGCTCCAATGACTAGAAAAACCCCAAGTGAATTTGGTCATGCAGCACATAAAATGAAAGAGAATTACCTTAAGCGTTTGAGAATCGAAATAGTCGATGGCATCCGCGGCCGTATGAAGGGAAAGCGATTCCATGGGGTCACTAATTGAGCAGTGCGACATTTTTACGTAAAAGTGATGCAAAACGTCTGCCAAACAATTCACTTGATGACTGCGATGGGTTTCTGTTTAACCTCGAAACTAGCACTCGCGATTTACATCACACGCCAGTTACAACAGTAATTAATTGTTAAATTTCAATTAATTCCAGGGAATAAGTGTTGTGTTGAGCAACGTGGAGATTGTTTTGAAAGAACTTAGGTTAGAAGTGCTAAAATCGGAGTGAATCGTATAAGCTCGGCATAAATTGCGCCGGTCACGTCTCGTTCTCGTGCACCACGTCTTTTGCATCGCATCTCGGCAGCTGCCAACTTCGCACTCGTTGAAAACACGCAGAAAATGTAAGTTTCGCACCTCCAGGTGATTCCCAAACAGCAAATCCATGTCGGCATTCCCCTCGATTATCCCCCATACGATCAAATACTCAAGAGGTAGAGGTGTACCGGTGGAGTCCTGACAAACACCGCGTGGCTGTTGCTAACCTATGGGGGTGGCTTCCACATTTTTATATAATTGCGTATTTTTAGACCGTAACGATCATGTTTCCTACCGAATCTCTCGCCATGGATAAAGTCTGGGTGGATAGGGCCAAGTACTTCGCTGCCGAGAAACGCTACTATGAGCGGCTCGCTGGTGCTCGCGTAAGTGTCCCTCTTCTGCGCTCGTTTCCTTCGGGTGGGTGGGCTTTCCCCCTAAGGGGCTTCTTGTAATTGCTAGCGCGCCTGGTGCATCAGTAATAACAAGAATGCGTACACATGTGATTGGTTGAATTATCCATTTTGTGACATTTGCTACTTTCTCTGGGTGTAGGACACCGTAACACCTCTGACTGCTGAATTTGTTAAGGCAAGACAGCGCATTAAAGACATGAAGAGACAAGTTGATGAAGTGAGTAAGCCCCCATATTCTCATTCTCATTATCTGCTCTTGCACCTCTCTTGCTTCGGTTGTCTTCATAATTCTTGGTGATTGCTTAAGGGTGCTGCTGCAGTGGGTGATGGTATTGCTGTTGCTCTGGGAGCAACTGTTCAGAAGGACAGTGGGAATAATAGGTGTGAGATGATGGTAAGAGGTGTGGTGTGATGTAGCTAGACTCTTGGCTTACTCTTGGGTGCTTTCATTCTAATAGCCTGCTTCAAAGGGGAAAAAGTCAAAGGGAAAGTCACCTGCTGCTAAAGATAATGCTACTGTTATGTCTGCACCTTCTGTTTCACTGCCTGAACCACAGAAGAATGTGGTAAGGACAGTAGAAATGTTTGTTATAGTCCGTGGGTTATTATTTGATTATATTTAGGAGCCACCACTTGTTTCTGTTGAGATTGAAACAGAAAAATCTGTAGAGAATTCTCCTCCTCCTCCTCTTGTTGTTTCTGAGTCGGTAAGACTTGTTTCGTGTGGTTTTCTTTAATTTTCCGCATGTTTGCTTTTTTGGGATTTCTCTTTCTGCGTTTACCAAGCCAATCATTGCTAACGATATTGTTTTTAGTCCTGCAACATGCCGTCGATCGATCTGGATGTCGTAAAGGTCCTTGAAAAGCAAATGCTAAACTTCCAAGATGGTCAGTACTCCACGCATTCCTTCCTTATTGTCTGTATCTCACGCGTGTAAGTCTAGTGCTCAACAAGGTACAATCACAATTGGAATCCATGGACGCACGTCTCACAAGCATCGAGAAATCCGCCGGCAGCTGCGTCAAGCCACCAGCAATCGCCATCTGCCCGGCAAAGCCACCAGCTGCATGCGCCAAACCCGCCGCCAAGCACGCCGATGATGACGACGACGTGGATCTCTTTGGTTCCGACTCGGAGGAGGAGAGCGAAGAGGCTGCGAAGGTGAAGGCCGCACGTGTCGCCGCCTACGCAGCGAAGAAGTCCAACAAGCCGGCGCTCATCGCCAAGTCAAGCATCCTCCTCGACGTGAAGCCATGGGACGACGAGACCGATATGAAGCAGTTGGAGGCTGCCGTCCGAAAGATCGAGTGCGATGGTTTGCTCTGGGGCGCCTCCAAGCTGGTGCCGCTCGCCTACGGCATCTGCAAGCTGCAGATCAACTGCGTGGTGGAGGACGAGAAGGTGTCCATCGACTGGCTGCAGGAGACAATCGAAGCCAACGAGGACTTCGTGCAGAGCGTTGACATCGCCGCTTTCAACAAGATTTAAAAATGTTGGCTCTGCTCTCTTTGATTGATTTTCCACCACCCACTATTTTGTACGATTCGTTGAGGAGGATGAAGTTGAAATTACCGAACTATTTTGCTGGATTTCTTTGTCAATAAACACTAATCTATGTCTGCGGGGCGTATTATCTGCTAATTGGTTAAGCCAACATCCTCTTGGCAATAAATCCACCGGCCGGGGCTTTCCCAGAGCATTCGCGATATTGTTTTACGATTGTTTTCGTTCTTTTCTTTGGTCTTGAGAATAATCTCGAAGCATATCGGTAGCAGCAAGGACAGGTGGTCAAGTGTTCGTCAAATAAGTAGCTGGTTTTTTCTCTTGGGTTGTTTTTGCGGTAGCCATCGTCGTCATTTCGTCAGTAATAAACCCAGCATCTGGAGAGAAAATTATTTGGTAACCCTAAACATCTCAATGTTGTCTGTATGAGGTATTGTTTTAATCCTTTTAATAAGCTCGCGGCTGTTGGCGCACCATTGAAACAGGTTGCGCTTTTATTCTCTTCCTATTTTTACATTTCAAAGTCGACTTGAATCGTTTTAAACAAGTGCACAGCCAATTATCTTCTACTTTACTTACCACTTGATCACCAAATACAAACAGCGCAAATTCAAAGTTTAATTATTCCGAATTTGATCTGATTTTGTGCTCTAGAACTATAAAGATTCTAAGTCAAGGGTATGTTCATTTAAGTCAGTCATCATTAACAATTTTAAAAACTCCAAAAATTGGAATAACTAATAAAAACGCATTAAAACTATTCATATATGTAGATTGATTGGCATTTTGAACTGAACTTGACCTTTGTTAGCGAATCTAATAATCGTAATAGTTCACATCATAAGTCACACATAAATTATTCTTATGTGATATTTTCCGATATCTAATTAATGAAATTTGAATTTCAGTTTCGTTAATGATAATTTATTAAAATTCCAACTTTGTTTTGCACTTCCTCGTTTGAAAATGGAATTATCTTCAATTAACACGACACTAATTGTTAATTGTTGTCTGTTTGCGGTTGATGTGAAGAACCTCTGAAGTTATTGCGTCAATTTTGAGATTACGTTGAAAATAAGAAGCGTAATAAATCAATACGAAAGGAAATATAGTATAAATTCGATAATTATGAATATTTATAACAATACAACCAGTTTTTATTCGGAAAGAAAACTGAAGAAGAGTGTCAACAGTAATAAATTAATAAAGCGGACGAGATTAACGTCCAGGCATACCCATAAAGCATTTAGCATTAGTGTGCTTATTTCGCACGTGTGCGATATTAATTTTAATTCGCGTCTTAAACGAGTCGTCTTCCCATAAAAACCACTTTACCAATCTATACATATTCAACGCATTCCCCAAAAAGCGTTTAAACCTATTAAATATTTGGTTTCTTTGTCGGCGCATCCTTTTCTTCTTCTCCCAGAGAGACACGCGAAGAATTTTTTGATAAAACAGGTTATATCCCGGATGTCTGCGACATCGGAAAACGTGAGAATCATATTGAATTCGCCCATCATTCACCGACAAGAAGGAGTATGAATAGATATTAAGTCATTTTTCAAGTACAAAAGTTGAGCATATTTTTCTACGTTTGCGTGATGAGTTATGTGTTCACTTAGCATGTTATCACAACCGTTTGTTTGCTCGGCAATCACAAATCAATCATTGAATCGAATACGCACAGAAGTCGAACGGAGGAAGAGAAAAGGCGGGCCGACGGGGTACCCCGAAAAAAGAAGGATCACATTGATTAGTGTTCGCAAACACGTTGCACAAATGTTGGCGCAGCCAATTAATTTCCTAATGTGACTTATCTATATGTACGGAGATTGCGCAATATGCCCATCCTTCGCTGCCGCCGCCTTGACACCTCGCGCCATCGGAAATCAATTTCGATTTTCGTATATCTAACTATCACATGCTGCTTGCGTTTGGTTGTATAATCGGCACATATTGCACACAGCATGATGAATGGAGGCGCCCACAAAATGAAAGAATGAATGAATGAAAGATAGTATTGTTTGTCGCCCATTAAATTCCCCCCGTCGATTTGTATTTAATTATTTGCCGATGCCACCACCCTGAAGCGCACAAAATACATCGTAGTTATTTGCTATTGTCTTGCTCTCGCGCGTCCTTGAGGGAAATTTAGCGAGCCTAGCGCGTGCGGGAATGCTCAATGAGCGTCGCGAAGAACGTGTTGCGGGAGAAGAGCGGGGTTACCGCCGGCTCGCTATAAATGCGGAGGGATTTTTACGGTGCGCTTAATCAGTTCATCGCCGCCCGTCCGCGCATATCACAAGATGAAGCCTGTGCTGCTGTGCGCCGTGCTCTTGGTAGTGGTGGTGGCGGTCACCTTAGGTCAGCAAGAAACGCTTGAGACCGTCGAGCAAGATCAACCCTCCACCGACGTGCAGGTGGAGGAGGGTGGAGATGGTGCAGCACGCACGAAGCGTAAGGCGCTGCTTGGCAAGGTGGCCGTTGCCAAGCTGGGCTTGCTCGGTTTGGGCGGATTAGGCTTAGGGTAAGTTCATCAACAGTCGTTAGCCGTGGGGAGGTATTAATCGGGGGTTGTTTTGTAGAGCTGTGGCGGCTAAGACGGCGTTGATTGGCGGTGCTGGTTTGTTGGCGGCGAAGAGTTTTAGTGGAGGAGGGTATGGTCATGGTGGGTATGGAGGGTATGGACATGGGTATGGACATGGTTACGGCCATGGCGGCGGCTATGGCGGTTATGGCGGATATGGTGGATATGGTGGATATGGCGGCTATGGGGGTGGCTATGGGGGTAACAACTACTACGGCAACGGCTACAACGGCCTCGGCGGCATCGGCTTCTCGGTGAAGGGCGGCGTTGGTTCGTACGGGGGCGGCTACGGAGGCTACGGCGGTTATGGCGGTGGCTATGGGGGTGGTTATGGCGGCTACGGCAATGGCTACAGCGGAACCGGTGGTTGCGTTGGCTCCTGCGGCGGCGGCGGCTATGACGGCTACTCTAATAATTACAACTGGTAGATTGCATCACATTCAAACTTCACACAACACAGATACACACACTGCCACTACACAACACATTTGACACAACATTCTAAGGAATTGTAACGATAAGAATTCGATGAACTGATTGTAAATTATTGTGTACGTTACTGAATACATTTTAACCATTTCACCTCTCTCACTCGTGAGAGGGACAAACGCTTAATTAAATCGAAAGTGTGTTCATGACTACAATTTCGTCGTTTGTATACTATTTTTATTATATACTATTTTTATACCTTTGACGTAATATGCCAGCAATGGTCAAACAACAATAGAATGTTAACTAGTGAATTCGGTTTGGAAATACCCCGCACGATAGTTTTACATATGATAATTTCAAGTTCAACCAAAAGGTACTCGATGCCTGGTACACCTTGAAAAGTGCTGCGCTGCACCTGCGTCTCATCTTGAGAAGGAGCCTCATGCTGAGAAAAAGAGAAAATTTTAGTTCACGGTCGTTCGTGGCGTGCGCCTGCTTAAATCTATTTGCACAAAATATAGGTGTGAATGGAAAACAGACGTAATCGAATATTTTGTCATATTGTATGGCGAAATAAAGACATTGCCGAAATTCCTTGACTGCAACGCGATGAAGGAAAGCTTATCGGTGCGAATTTAGCCAGCTTTTGTGATTATATTGTTTGATAAGCCGCTTGCAAAAGTTTTGACATAATGCGGTTTTCTGGTAAATATTTTATGAAATGAAATGATGAAGAACGAACGAACTAATATTTGCTATTGATTCAGCGTTTATCAATCGTTGAAATTCAATATGTGCGTCGCTATGGTGCAATGTTGGAAAACTCGCAATTTTTGTCATATGCAAAGAGCAAACGTATTTAATTGTGAAATCCAACTGCAGTCGAGCGACAAACCTAATTACTACTAACCCGATTTAACTTTGAAACGGCTTAATGTAGAAGTTGCGAGATAAAATGCAAGTCCGGTTTTAAATTTCCGGACATACCTCTCATGGGTGGTTGGGTGGGAAGAGGTATGCGCCGGCTGAATTGTGCGTTTTAATCAAAGTATTAAATTTAATTGTGTTTTTCGTTCTAATTTCCCATCAAATCAATATCATATGCGATTTGTTGCAATTTATGCAGCTGCAAAATCGATAACAAGCTAATTAACATAAGATCACTTGCGATAAACTTATTTTTGCGTAATTTCAAGAATTTGAACAATTGCAAAGTAGGACAAAATTAAGATTTCGTCAGATGTATTACGCCTGACGCGTATCATCTAAGTTTTGCGAAAGATTCAATCGTTTTGAAGAAGGTTGTTGACATGCAAAATGTAATAAAATTGCAAACAATGCAAATAATCATCATCTATCGGGTAAGGTGATACCATGCTACCCACACACACGCAGTTTGCAATATCGTCCGCACGTTTTATGCAAATAATTTGTGTAGAAATAATTAATGGCCGAAAAACATGACGGTTCGATAGTGTGTCGTTTGTTTAAACATTTATTAAGTCGTCTGCTGCTTTGTTGAAGACCGCCGTGCGTGTTTTGCGACATGTTACCGCCGAACAAGCAATGAATATTTATTAACTCGCTCAAAGACGGTTTAAACAAGTTAAATCTAATTTATTGCATCGTAAATTATTAATGACGTTTAAATAATAATATTTCTGATCATTTTCAGTGGTAATATATTGTTAAATTCGGATAATCAGGGAATGTTTTGCAAATCGTTTCCATAAATCTTAAATCTAGGTGCGAAGAGATGTCGCACCATATACCGATCTTGGATTTAACTTCGAGTAGGATCTGACTCATTGCCAGCGTCTTACTCAACTCGTAAACACATACGACTTACATTGTTTTCTTTCAATTGAAACTCGTTTATTTTTGACAGTAATAGCAAATATTTCAATTTTTTCATGGAAAAGCACTTAATGCTTATAACCGCCCCCACTGGTGGCTTGCGCGTGGGCATTAGCAATGGCACTGCTACCACTGCCGCCGCCACCATAGCTTCCGGTTTGACTGTGCGCGTTGGACAGTGCCCCCGACGTACCTCCGTGCTGCTGCGTATTGGCACTAGCACTGGCATCTGCAAGAGCTCCTGAATGGCTCGCACCCCCAACCAGATTATTACCGCCGCCTCCGTAACTTCCTCCATGTCCCCCGTTGGTAGCTCCGCCATTAAAACCATCTCCATGCCCTTGATTCAAACCCTGTGTTCCGTGATGATGGTGTCCATGATGGTGTCCTTTATGTCCGCCTTGCTGACCGCCATAATTGTTGAATCCTGTATGCTGACCGCCGCTTTGACCCTGGCCAAAACCACCGCCGAATCCTCCGCCATAACCACCGCCGCCACCCAATTGTCCTGCGTCTAAGACACCACCGCCTCCACCTCCGTATTTATTCGGTAATGCATGTCGGCTGGCGCGTACAAAGTTCTCCAGGTCAGCGCCATTGTTAAATACAATAGGTATAACTAAAAGTTACTTTTTAATATGTACCTATTGATTAATTTATTAAGTAGTGAATTAGTTTACTTACATTCCTCTCCGTTGATTTGCGTGAAACACACGTAAACTAATGTTAGTAGTAGATACTTCATTTTGAATTGTTTTGTTGCTGGTTTGGCTACCCGGAACCGAATGCGCGAATAAAATGAATAATTCCCTTCTTATATAAATTCAATCTTCGCAAATCATCATCGTTGGTAATTGGCATTCATTTAATTACCAATACTAGCGTTACCTTGGATACTTAGTAGCTTAGATGAGAGGAGCGTCATCCGTGTGAATCATGTATCCCAATAATGATTTCATCACAGATTTATTAGTTTTTATTCCTATTATAAAATTATTACAGAACAAGCGCGTTGGGTTTAGACTTTGGAGATTAGGTGGTTTTTCTTGCTCTCATCATTGATTTAATTGTATTTGTCCTGCACGCGATATTAATTTGGTTGAAAATTATTTCGTAATCATCATCAGACATCAAACACATTCGTTACGCTGTTTGGAAATTTGATTTTATCTCTCAACTGCGTTACTGCGCAGTGAAATATTTATTACGACGACAGAAAAATAGCGAAAAAAATGCTGGTGTGTAAATCGATGCATATTGAATGCAATCGTCATTGCACATGCATCCATGCAATGCGATTGTTTATTTTATCCATTTGGCGATTTTTGCGCACGATAACCATTTGCACCACCACCCCCGTTAGCTCCTGCGGCGCTCGTTAAATTCATTTCGCGATTTTTGCGCTTTCGCATAATAATTACAACGCTACGTGGCGTGATAAAAAATGAAACAAACATGCCTTCCACCCCACCTCTCTCTGAATGTGCAAATTTATGTTTGTACACGCGCAGGGAATTTTTAACAACCCGATCGTTATTCTATTGTCGCATTTTGCCTGCAAAAGGGCGGAACAATCGCACATGGAACCAATTCCATTTCGATGGATTACAACGTTAAACTCCAGCGTGTTTTCAATTAAATCATACTCTGGTAGACTAATTGATATACGCTGGCGGCTGTTAGTTATTAATGTGATGTGCATGAGGGGGAGGACGAGAGATGATGTAATTACGGCGGGGAAATTTATGACTATGATTTGCAATTACGATGCGATACGAGAAAATATTGCAAATCTAATTTTGCGGGGCGTGCGCGCATTCCCATCATACGCGTGATGGGAGATTCTCATTTTTGTCATCGCCCTTCGCCAGGATTTATTGATTCCTTGGTAGAGGGAAGCTTTCCAAGCAATTTTCCATCATGTACATACTTAGTTAACTTGTATAACATTTATTTACTTACCCGTAAACCTGAAAGGTTAAAAGGATTGCATGAAATCATCACAGAAATATTCATTTTATTTAAAACACATTTATTTTTACCTATGTTTGCCTAACTTTTTCACTTCATTCTCTTTTGGTACTTAACTCTGTCTGACACTTTCCGTCGCTATGTGTTTCTGCAATGACTGTCTGTGAGTGAGAGTGTGTGTGCTTACTTATTTTAATGCTATCGTAAAAATCGTCATACAGTTTTGTTCTGGTTGTTCATTAAAATTGTTGTTTTCGCTATCATCCGTTTTGTGTATGCAAATAGGGGTAATTTGATTATACATTAGGTATGTAAGTGTTGTGATTCCACTCTTGCATTCAGTTTAAATATTTGTTTATACGCTCGGCTTTGCTAAAGCCAACCAATCACAATAGTCCGTATGTATAATATACCACTTCTTCTTCTTCTTCATAATCATCATCCTCTAACAACGAAACAACAATTAGGGCCTGCCATAATATATTTTATAATATATGCACGTGTTTATTATGAGACTTTATCAATTTCTCCGCTTTTTTTCTTCTTCTTCTTAATACTTATCTTCGTCCTTCGCACTGCTGCTTCATCTATCGCATTTGTCGTCAATAAAAATCCAATATAGTAATAATAATCATTTGTCTTTTGTCGTATAAATATTAGTAAATATATCATTTATAATATATATGTGTTGGGTGTGTACCGATGGCATATAGTATGATGTACGCGCGTTTCGAGCAAATTGATTTTTGGCTTTATTCCTTCGACGCCGACGCCTCCGACGTCCGACGTCCTACGCGTTGGTTTCTTCTCGCTTATATAATTTCGTCATTAATCATAATGATAATCAATAATAGGTTTGCATTAGGTAGTAGGTATGATTTTTTATAGTAATCGTCCGCTACTTAGTAACAAAATCGTCTATATAAGTAATTTGTGTGATTATACAATTCAATTTCGCATTCACACTCTTTTACATGTTTATATTACTTGTGTTTTTTGGGTTTATAATTGATTTGCGATTTTATATAAAAGGCTCACGCGCAATCTACATGACTCGAAATGTGAGTGCGAGTGTCCTGTCCATCCAAGGATTTTACCTTAGCCGTGTTCTTACTTTCTTTCGCTGTTGTTCTTGTTTTTGCTGTTTTTGTGTGAATATACGAGTAGTAGGTACATTATCAGTTCTTCACATAAGTTAATGTTGTCTTAAAATTGTTTGTTTGCGATATTCGACGAGTATTTTATTTCGTACGCGGTTCGAGTACTCTATAATTTTCATATGCTGGCTTGAAACTTATATCTTAATGATTTCGTGTCTTTTTTATTATGAAAAAAAATAATCAAATGAAATCAATACGGTGTAGAGTTAGTCAAAGATTGGTGCATTCTTTCGTGTGTCTTAAATTAGCGTTTGATGGGGGTGTTTGGCTGGGTGGACTGTGCAGAAGACGTAGGGAAACGAAACGAGAGTAGGAACACTGACTCGCCCGTCTTCTCCGATGAATGATGAATTTCGCATTATTTTAATCGCTACGACGAGAGACCACCCTGTATTAAGCGTTTGATTCAACAATCTTTTCACCGAAATGTTAATGGACGCATGGACCTTAAACTTAAAAACACACCGAACACCGTTTTTTTTCAAACAAATTTATAGAGCGGGAGTATGGTAAATTGCACGAAATGAAATTGCAACCCTTTGGGTGGGCCCGCACGTGACCACTTTCCTTCCCCCTGCCTTGTGATGGATATGTTTTCAAAGGATGCTGTAATAGCATAGTTTATTTTTTGGCGGTCACGTAGCCGCACTTTTACCGACCTGCTACTCCCGCCTAATCAATCGGAACTCATCAATAGTTAATAGAATCGTGCGTGGATCGGGCGCATAACGAATTTGAATTTGGATGGATGGAGACAACATCGTAATTACCTCTCTTGTCGTTTTCGGGTGTGGGAAGGAAGGAGGGTGGTTGGTTGAAGGTTTATAATCCTATTATAGAGTAGTAGTGTATTTTGGAAAGGGGCGGTGGTGTGTTCTTGTTATCGTGTGTATAATATATACAAACGGTTTACGACTCCTCGCCGTCCTCGCGGAACAGATAGGTTGACCAGTAGATGACGTTGAATAGCGCAAAGACGAGCGGGAAGGTGATGCGCGAGATGACGTCGATGCGCTTGGAGCGCGTCGGAAACTTGCTGAGCCACGTGCGGCAGCAGTTCGGGCGCGACGGTTGCATGTGGATCTCGCACTGGCGCGCCTTCTCCATGCTCATCGGATCGCCCGGATGGCGCACCAACGGCTTCTGCAACCAACCCCAGCGCCACAATATACCACCCATGCACTCGCCAGTCAGCCTACACGCATTCGCTACCATTGCAAACGTCGCATTGCTATCGGTGTCGATCAGATCGGAGGTGGCGTCCATCGAGGCGGCGTGCTCCAGCTCGCACTGCCGGCGCTGCTTCTTCATGTTCTCGCGATGCACATCCGAACGCGATGCGTAGTTCACCAGCGCAAACTCGAGCAGCGCGCCAAAGACGAACGTGAGGCAGACGCCCGTCCACACGTCAATCGCTTTGGTGTAGGAGACGGGCGGCAGCGATGCGTTGATGCCGCTGGTTTGCGTCGCCATCGTCAGCAGCGTGGTGACGCCGAGCGAGACGCGCGCCGGCACGGCGCCCTGGTCCAGCCAGAAGCTCACCCACGACACGATGACCAGCATGCAGCAGGGGATGTAGATCTGGATGAGGTAGTAGCTGAACTCGCGCTTGAAGAGGAGATCCACTTTGAGGCAGCTGTACTCGCCGGTGTTGGTTTTGCTGTTGCAGTAGTCGGTCAAGAACTTCTCGAGCGTGAAGCGTGGTAGGTGTAAGTTGCGCACGACCTGCACGGGATCACCCTCCTTCCACAGGAAGACTAGATCATCCGTTGTCCAACCGTCTGTACACATTGGCCGTTGCAAAAATTGCGTTAATTTCGAATTGGCGCCGAGTCAACTAGGCGAATTACTCACAGCTAGCCATACGTAATGAGCAGATTTGGCGATCGAGCGGATAGAGTTTCAAATTCATCGGGCACGAAAGCGTGAGCGATATTCTATAAGGGCGGAAATGGACGGAAATGGATGAATTGATCGATGGCGGAGGAGCCGGGCTACCTTATACTGTAGAGCACCGAGCCGTAGGGAAATATGCGTATGTAAACGTTGGGCATGATGATGTTGTGGAAGTGGCCCTCCTTCTCGTTGGAGAAGAAGAGGTCGGGCATCCAGACGCGGTTCGCCTCGGTGAGCGTGAGATACTTGAGGCGGCCGCCGAAGTCGTTGTACTTGAGGCGCTCGTCCAGCCATTGCTCGCGGAATGTCAACTGCACGCTGTATTCCTGTGATGGTGGTGGTGCGCCCCCAAAGAACGCAGCAAGAAATGCAAGCCAAAAACGCGGATTAGATCGACGCCAAAACAACCACCATACACATACGCATTTCATGAATCGCTAATTAGTTTTAGTTTGTATATTAACTCTAAGAAACTATATCGACTCTAAAGAAGTTTGTATCAGTTGGTTTTTTTGAATCTTACAAATCACGAATCGACTTTTGATTGAGTGAATTGAAAAGCGTATCGTGTAAAGTGCACATGCGACAAACAAATTGTTGAGCATGCCGCATGCGAAACAAGGCCCAGGCACACAAAACGGATGCAGAGCGAGCGAAAGAAGCATGAGAGAGCAAAAGACGGTTTGATGATCTATGGGCTTACGGCAACGGCTACGTTTATTTTAGGCGGTGAGAATGAAAATTAACTTGAAAAATTCGGCACAACATCCTGCTTGTTTTCTTACGGAGGAGCAAGAGCCATTCATTCTTAATCTTTTTTTTTGGGCACAACGTTCACGCACGCATTCATACGTTAAAAGGGCGGTCTAGCAATTGCAAGTCGAGATTATTTCTTTGGATTATTCGTATCGCTTTTGCGCTATATTTTGCACTGTATGCAGAGAGATAGATGGGAGTCGTGTGTTGGGGTTGGGTGAGTCGGGGGGTGTGGTAGGACTCCGGGCAAGTGGACGAAAGAGTTATAAATCTATCAAATCTAGTGATAACTAAAATGAGAAAGCATCTAGTTGTAATAGAATAGTAGTAGAGATCTTAATTCAAAATAGTAACTAAAACATAAGTAATTATAAGAAGTAGTAAAAAGAAGTTTAGTAATAGTAGTAGTAGTAGTAGAATAAGTAATTTGAGTAGAGGTGGGTTTTGTTGTTACCAGAACGGACGGACGGGCACACATGCGCCTTAGACTCTCTCGTAATTAGTTCTTTTTTTGCGGACGCACCACCACACGAGAGAGGGGGAGGGAGGAAGAGACACACATCATCACACGCATCATCATTATCATTACCATCATCCTTCTCAGCATCATCATCATCATCATCATCATCATCATCCTTCTCATTACTTATTGTATTTTGGTATTCGATTATTATTCGAATCAAATCTAATCATCTAAGCTTGGGTAGCTTTGCAGCTTCTATTGATAAGGCGTTCCGATTAATTCATTAGGTGATGGTGAGCAATATGAAGTGAAAGAGAGCATAATTATGGTTAATTAGTTGCTTTGCTAAGGTGATAATAGATAATAATATATCTTGGTTAGTTCTACGGTGGGCAATAAATCGAAATCGACCTTGGTTGTTTTTTCGGGGCCTTTTTGGGGTTGCTTGGTTGCTTGTGTGTGTGTGTTTTGAGATGTGAGGGTGCGGCGCGTTGCAGTTGTAGGTGGGTCACGCCAACAACACACACACATCACACACACGCGCGGAAGCTGTGTTCAAACGAAGGAGATTTTTGGTTGAGATGATGATGGGGTGGTTGGCGGGTATCGGTTGGTGGCTTATGTACACAGCATCATCATCATCGTCATCATCATCATCATGAGGTTGGACATATTCTCTGCTCAGAGAGATCCATATATCAATCAAAAATTGAACAATCCGCACAGTGACAGAGAGAATAAAAAGATAGATAGATAGAGAGATAGAGAGAACAAAAGACAATTACACACACTGGTGATGATCAATATCATATCAATATACAACATAGTTAATATTATAGACGATTAATAACACTCTGGCTTAGTTTATATATGCTATATATACAAATATTTGGCGGTGATTTATTTGGTTTGTTTTTTTTCTTTCTCGATTTGTTTGGCTCTCGATATAGTTTTGTTGAAGTTAATATAATAAGCATTATAGTTAACTCGTGAAGGACGGAAATTAGTTGATAATAGAGAACAATATCGCTGTTAGTGAGCTGAGTTCTGGGCATCGGTAATAGACATTAACAACCATCCAAATACCAATACTTGACATGACTGGCAGACCCGCACCACGCACACGCTCGACTCACCATTTTATAATCGTCAATTTTGCTGATTGACCGCAGAAAGAAGTTGATGTAAACGATGGTCGGCCCATCACCGGAATCTTGCACAAGAACAGAACACAGAACAATTACTCGATGTGCTTTGCATACAAAATGACTGTTTGCATCTAGGTATTACTCTCTTTTGCCCGCCGCCAATCACATCTCGCATTGCATTGGCGTTTTTCTCCGGACCATTGTCATCATCATCGACATAATCATCATCATTATCTTCATAGATTGGCGATTATCATGGTAAGAGGTCATTGTTATCAGCAACATAGGTGTTGTTGGTATATTTGTTGAGGTGACAAATGTACATAATTATTATATTCATATAAAATCATAATCAAAAAATAAATGAAAGAAACTTTCAGAAAGATGATCGTGATTGTGAGAGTATATATATATATTTATAAATATTTATAATATTGTTAATGAATTCGAAAAATAGTAATAGTATAAAAATATGGTTTTGGTATATTATAATATATCGATATAAAAAAGACACCGAAAGCACACACGTACGCCGTCCCGCCCCACAGGAGATGAGAAGATGAGCTAATCTACCATATCAGTATCATTATCAGTATCAAATCCAAATTATCAATCAATCATTGCACTACACACACTATGTATAATATATATAGAGATAGAGAGATGGTATATTTATACATATTCATGTATATATTTATATATGTATAGGTTGGTTTTTTGTTTTTTCATATATATATATAATGGTTTATATATATAGAGGTCATTCCCTGCTGCCAAAAGCCACTTACCATGGTCACGTCATCAATCTTTGAGATACTTCTCACAAATATGTTGACCCTGACAATAGCGGGGCCATCTGTGGCGAAGGGTGAAAAGAATATCACAAAATTAGTTTGGCACACAATCAATCAATCATCAGCATTATCATCAGCATCATCATCAATGGTCAATTGTCATCATCATCATCATCATCAACGTCATTGTTTTCATCATCATCATCATCATCATCAGTACTTTCCACCGCATGTGCATCTTGTCATCATCATTTTTGCGCACCATTAGGAGAATCAGAAACACTCATATTTTGAGGCAATGAGAGGTACCGGCACCGTTTGTGGTTGGGGGAGAGAACAACATAAGGGGATGATAAGAGATAATTCGCGAGATAAAAATTCAGCCATAATGAGAGATATAGAGAGATAGATAAAATACTTATTAGAGTGCGGGTGGATGGCAGATGGCAGACAACACTACGAATCACACATTCCCTAATTGTCAGAGAAAGGATTGAGCGATCGAAAATCTATACGTTTCTAATTGGACACGCGCGGAAAGCATCATCATCATTCTCATCCTCATTCTTTCATTTATGCATATATACTGTGGGGACGGTTGTTGGCGGATGTTGGGTAGAGAGATAAAAAGCAAGAGAGCAAGAGAAGAGTCGGTGGGGACGAGATTCTTTGTCATCTTTTTTTTGTAGGGAAATAGTGTATCATGTAATGTGTTGAATGTATAGATACGATGTGAGAGGTAGCGGGAATTGGGTATGCGAACGATTTGCGATTGCTATTTGTCAATAATTTGCGGCTCTAAGAACACATCTTTTGCTAAATTACTAAATCAAAACGTATATGATTGCATGGGCAGAAAATGAAAACAGGTAGTACAAAACAACAGAGAGAGTAGTGAGGTTTGCTGATTGCTGATCAGAGACAGAAGAAACTCGAGAAAATATATAGAGATCATATGCCCCCCCAAAAAATCTTGCGATTAGTTTCTCTCTTTTTTTTGTTTTAATTCAAATTCATGCTGGTTGGCCCCCGGTGTGTGTAGGTAGACTAGAGAGCAAAAACGAAACGGCTACTAATATACCCCACCTACTATGGTATTTATTAATCATATAATAGATATATGTTGTAATTAATTAGATAATAGTTACTGAGAAAAACAACGGTGGATGCCGGGCACTCCACTTACCATCTTGATGTCACTAATCGTCGCAATGCTGCGCACAAACAGGTTTACTCGGACAATGGCCGGCCCATCTGGAGCGATGGACAAGATACGTTATATATATACATGTGGCATAGTTTCATTTTCTTATAGTTTGCATCAATTCCAATGTCCCTTTTTTCCGCTTCAATTTCCTTTCGTCCTTTTTTCTCTTCGTCCTTCTCTCTGGCTTGATCATTGAGTGAACAATTGCCAAACACATCAGTATCAGTATTATCAGATAGATTATTATATTTTTTGGGGGGTGAGATAAGAAAGACGCACTCCAAACGCACACTGCACAAGAACACAATGTGAGAGGACCAAATACGTTCTGCATTTCTTTTGGCTAATCAAACAGAGCGCGGTGCGTGTGGGTGTGTGTGAATCTGTTTTGCGATTGAAATTTTTAAGTAAGACAACGAGAATCTGGAGACTTATAATAAAATGTGTGAGAGAAGGGTTGTTGGAGACGAGCGTCTCGTCTGTCTCTCCGTGGGGGGTTCTTCTCCTCCTCATCCTCTCCTCCTTCTGCTTCCTTCGCCTATTCATCCTGAGATCATCCTGATGATCATCATCGTCATCGTTTCGTTTTCGTCTTTGCGCGCTTCGCCTTTCGTACGCATAATTTCGCAAACATCACTTTGGGAAGAAGTCATCAGAAGAAATCATTGTATATGGCGGGAGGGTTGGTTGGTTGGTTGGTTGGTTGGTTGGTTGAGTGAGTGTGTGGGGTGGTTGTGTGCGGCGGCGCGCGCGCTGGGCGAGACTCACCTGTCCCGTTTACCCCGGACGGTCGGA
Source organism: Myllaena sp. GC000078 (assembly GCA_030264135.1). Taxonomy (NCBI): domain Eukaryota; kingdom Metazoa; phylum Arthropoda; class Insecta; order Coleoptera; family Staphylinidae; genus Myllaena; species Myllaena sp. GC000078. The sequence goes on from JARJDR010000754.1 coordinate 17,542, forward strand.
TGCGTGCGTCGTAGCGGCCCGGACCAAGGATCTGATCGAGCACCTCCTTCTCCTTCTCGCGGAAGTTGATCTTGACATTCGAACACCTGGAGAAGAAGTAGTAGTGGAGGATGGCCGACGGGCCGAAGAGCCGGTGGACTTACACGGACACGTGCAGGACGTGCAGGACAATCACGAAGAGGGTGTGTACATGCATCTCGACAACGACGATGACCACCACCACCACGACGACGACGACCGCGCAACCCTTTTCTTTGCACGCGATTACAGCATCTTCATCCGAACGAGGAGGAACATCTTTGCGCTACGAAGGAGGCGGCGGCTGCTGCTGCTGCTGTTGCGGCTGCTGCTGGATCACATCACTCGCAACCCACCAACCCACACAGGCGCTCACACACACACGCCGGCGCACAACTCACGCAAGCAACCGCCGAGCACCACGGATGCGCCGCAACTGCTCCCGTCGCCGTCGCCGTCGCCGTCGGGGGGCCGCAGGCAAGGCAACGCTGTATTGATCAGGCCCCGTGTGCGCCACGATTGGGGGGAGCACACTCGCGAGCGCGCGCGCCTGCAAGCAGGGGGGGGGAATATGCGCAAACGACGCGGGAGTCGCCCGCCGGTGGCCCGGGATACCGCCGCTGCCGCCGCCGCCCGGCTCGTCATCCAGCCCATCTGTTTCCCAATAACCCAAATACCACCGCTAAACTACATCGCACGCCGTAAATAATACGTACATCCGTGCGGAGGGGAAGAAGAAGAAGAAGGAGTAGAGATGAGCCCGGCGCCTCCACGCAACAGCTCTTTCTTGCGGCCCCACTGCAAGGGGCGGCCGATGATGGTAATGGTGGTAGTAGTAGTGGATGATGACGTCAAGACCACGAATGACGTCACACTCACCGGGGAGGGCGGGTTCGCGCATTAATTTCGGGGTGCAATGCAGGCGAAGTGCGAATGCGAGACGGACGGACAGCGCGCGTGACTGCTTCCCCGCAGTGTGTTTTTCTTTCTTGATTTGGTACCAGCCGGTGCCCACCACCGTCACCGCCCCGTGGTGTTACGAAATTTTCACACTGGTAATTACATGCCTCATCCCCCCATGGCGCATATCGGGTGCGATTTACCTAATTACGTGCCCTCATTCATTTTTTCGCGCCGCGCTGGGCAAAAGGTCAAAACGCTGCGCTGTTTCCAATGTTATAATTGCGTAGAAGGAAACTATTGAACAACTGCAATTAGCAAGTTGTAAACAAGTTGCACAACATTCGCAACAACCGTGCCCTCCCCCGTTTAGAAGGCAATTACGTGATAAGCATAACAAACAAATTATGCATACTATTCCAGTTTTTTTATTCTTCTTCTTGGCCATTCAATAATAATAATTTCTAACTCAGTTAGTTATTAACATAATTTGTACTCTATGCTCTACGACCAAAGTGCCAACTAATTAGTTACGGAAATGATATGTGTTTACTTGGGGTAGTAAATATACTTAATCGGCGACGAGATTTGCCTTCAGCTCCATGGCGAGCTTGTAGCCCAACTCGGGACGGCGATCGCGGCCCTCGACCATCGCCTTCACTTGATCGGAGTTCACTATAACGCCGTTGTTCTTGATCATTGTGTTCTTTGTCTTCTCGATGTCGAGCAGATCGACGCCGCGGCAGGCGTCGTCGATGAGCACCGTACGATAGCCGATCGCCAGCGCGTCAACGGCCGTTGCACCTGCAACGCATCACCTCATCTCATGCAAAACACTTTGTTTAAATTTAGCCCTGCAGTCGTCAAGTAGTTACCAACGCAAACATCATAGGCAAGTCCGCAGATATAAATATCTGTCGCATTCTTGGAGCGTAACTGCGCGCTGAGTGTCGTCTCCGTCAGTTTTTTATTGTCCCAGAAGACTGAATACGAGTCCACTTCCGGGTTGGTGCCTTTGTACACCTTAATACCGTGATTTGCAATCTAGATACGGAAAGAACTGATTCAATTTGATTTCTAATACTAAGTAAGAATAAAGCTCGGCCGGTTTCCCCGGGCGAGTGTGAGTGATTTATGTCACTCCCGTTTTAGATGAATTCGATGGATTTATTTATAAATCTCAAACTCGCGCTGTGAGATAGACGGATAAAATTAGCCACCAAACTAACGTTAAGGTATTGAATATAATCTTGTACGAATGTGCGTGAAACAAAAGCCATTTTGTGATAAAATGATTTATCTCTGCAAATATTTAATTCATGCCCCGAGTGGCGGCGGTAAGGGCGGTTTGCCGCGACGGAAGAAACAATGGTCGGGAAGAGAAATCCGATGCGATATCGGATAGCATTAACGTGCGCCATTCGACGGCGCGGAATCGTATTAGCGAGGTGGTTGTTTTTACGCGCGTGACCTTTTTGCCGGTACTCTCTCGAAGCGCGGCAATATCTAATACGCCAGAGAGACCTTCCGCTCCCCTTTTTTTCATGCGTTTAATATCCTTTCACGCGAAGGAGGCACTCCAGGAGACGACTACCTTCGGCAAGCACCCTCCATGCGTGGAGAAGGCTCGCCATAACAAGCAACCATAAAGAAAAAAAAGTTGAGTTTTATGGCGGCGTAGTTTCAATAATTCGCGCGCTGCAAATGATTAATCGCGTACCTTGCATCGGAAAAAAATCCTACCTTAGTTCGGATTTGAATTTGAATATTGTCTCGATGCGAATATGAATGATTGTGAAAAAGCGGGAAATGTGTGGGCACGTAGCCAAGAAGCGGATTCGAAAACAAATGAGTGTTTTGACGACGGCATGTCACAACAGCGGGGTTGAGTTGGTTGAGTTTTCCACGGTTCGGCGTCGGCGGTTTTTCAATCGTTTTCTTTGCTGCGCGACCGGCGCTAATGCGAGAAAAGCGGAGCGCGAATGAAATTGAATTCCTTTTGGAAATTAAGGCATAAAACTTTTATGAAACGGCGCACAACCGAGCGTTGCGTAAAAGAATTCTGATTAAAATTCGTAATTAATTTTCTTTATTCGAATTTTTTCTCGCAATGTTTTCAGCGTTCTTTGCAAGAGTTTTAAGGTAGATGATTATTATTATTCGACGCACGATTATCAGAGACCTATGTAATTTTCGACAAAAGTTATTTTACTATATTTTAGTTTTAGTTTTGTTTTTGGAGAACATCCGCTATAGATTCACATTCACGTCCCGTCGCGCACCATAATCCGAAATATTTATGTGCACTCTCGTCATTATCTTCCATTATCGCTTCATTTCTCCACCCGAACTTTTTCTTTTTTACGGTTTGGCTTTTGTTCGGCAACTGCAATTCATACTCCGAATGTGTTTATTATTTAAATACAACTATAATTCCACTTCTTCTTCTTCTTCTTCTTCTTGTTTAATTAATAGTTTTGTACCTTTAAATCCTTGTGCAATTCAGAACCCCAAGTGTCCTGGACACAATGCCGCGGCCAAAGACGCTGCTTCATCGGCGGCGGTCCGGCGAAAGTGACCGTATCATAAGTCTTCGCATTGTCGGCGCTGACCGGTGTCGATTCATGCAATTCGCGCAGTTTAATATTGTCCACGAAGCTCACATGATCGCTCGGATGCCAATCGAGCGAGTAGAAGACGGCGTCGAACTGCACCGTCTCGAGGATGCGGTTGATGGGTTCGATCACCTCCATGCCATTCTGCTGCGCCGAGCAGTTGCTGATGTTCAGCGAGCCGGTGATGAAGTCGTTCTGCACGTCGATGACGAGGAACACGGCGATCGGTCGGACAATCTGTCAGTCCAATTCGAACCGTTATTATTAGACTGCGCTCTAATTAAACTATCTAATTAACCAAACTACTTCGGCTGCTGAGTGCAGCGGCACTAGTCTTCGGCGCGCAAACAAGATTAATTGCCAATTATGACTTGGCGAAGTGTTCCGAAATTGAATTCAGCCGCAACAACGCGTTGCCCAAAAATACGATCTTCGTCGTCTACCGCGCAAAAGGTCAAGTAGGGAGGGATTTCACAATTTGACGATAAAAGCTGAAATAATCACAGCATTAAAATGCCATTAGCGTGCTTTATTTTAGCGCAAATATTTTGTAATTCTATCATCCAGGATCAACACTCAGCACGAGTAGAGCGTTGCAATCTCGCAAATTGCACAAGATATCAGCAAAGGAATCGAATGTATTTGTTTGGCCACTTCGTGCATCGATTCCTCGGAACACGAAAGCAATTATTTCTTGTTAAATCAGATTTCGTGTGTTTTAAAGTTCACCAGCTAAAAATAGCCAACCGCCGAATTTATGTGTGTTTTTGTGCGCGAATTGGGGATTTATTCAATTTTTGGGCCAAAGAATGAAATTGCTACACCAGCGCAGGTGCATAATGAAAAGCACACGAGAGCGACGACAATGCCACACCACCGGCTTTCGTCGAATCCGCAATATTGCGCAGCGTGCACACAAATTGCTTCGCCGCCCACACGCCAGCGTGTCGCAGCCTCCCCCATTCTCATCCTGTCGGCTCCTGTTTGTGCAACATTTGTAATTTTCCTGCCACCGCCCGCCGCACACACATACACAACACGTGTGCGCCTCGTTTATTTCGTTTTAATTGAGTGCGCGGCGTCGGAGAGTGAAAACGACACACCGGTGGGAAATTGTTTACACGTGCGCAAAAAATTGCTCAATTCGCAGCGCTGAGGACACAGGCATTACGCAAAACAAATTCACAGTCGCAATTAAAATGTAATTTGGGCGCTTACGATTTTGATCCAGTGATTCCAGCAGAACGCAAACTCGTCCGCGTCGATGAATCCGTCCGCATTCCGGTCGAAGACGGCGAACACCTCCTTCAGCTTCGCCTCGTCCAGCGCGTAGATGCGGCCGCGATCGTTGCGGAAGAGCGCGCGCGTGATCAGTCGAAACTCGTCGATGTCTAATTTGCCATCCCTACCGGCAGAGGAAACGCCACCCATTTTCATTTGCCATCGAGCGGTTGGTTGTTGATTGTTTCCGCTCCGGCAAAATTTCCATTTCATTTTTCATTTTCCAAAGCGCTTTGAATTTGCCAATGATGCTGATGCTGCTGATGAATTTCGTAATCCCTCGCGGTATTCGCCGCAAAAGGGATGCGTGCACAAAAGGAGGTGGTTTTCTATTGCGTGCCGCGCCCGTCCTTTGTTCTTCCCGACGCGACGTTCCAATTGAAAAGCGAGCGGATTTAATTTAATTAAAAACCTACCAGTTTCATTATTTGTTTAGATGGGTACATCTTCCAACGTCATTCTAAATTGCATTGCGATTTAGCCTTGAATTGAGTGCGATTACATCATATTTGCACTTGCATTCACGATGCGACGTAATCGTTTTCGGCTACCATATAAGTCATCAGAATGTATTCAAATTGAAATTGCCGCCCTTTGTTGCTGGTTTGAATGCGGGGAGCAGTGAAAATGTGATAATGTAACAGCATAAATATTACATAAATGTACTCACTCGCCATAGAAAGATCTCGTATAATTAATTAATTACATACAACTCTGTGACTTTACGCAAGATCATTAATCACATTTATTAATGTTGATGGTACGCTACCTAAATTGCAATTTACCTAACATTTATAAACTTTTTTTATTTCTTTCAATTTGCGGTTAGGTTTTTTTAAATTAAACAAAGAAAATTACTCCCTGGAGAAATTTACGTTCCCCTACATGAATACATAACTATTTGCGTTTGGAGGAGAAAGCCTCTGTGTTCAAAGGACGGAGATTACTCTCTGGTGGGCTTAGAAATGTCCTAATTTCCTCTGCTTGATTTCTCCTGCTGCTCCTGCATCGCATGTCGCGTGCATGATTGGACGTGTCCCTTGCCGCACGACTCTTTCTATTATCTAGTTCTATACAAGGACTTTTCTCTTGTCTTGGAAACTGGAGCAAGTTTGTTTTTATTTGCTTGTGGTTAAGAATCAAGCAAGAAGCAAGCAAAAAATAACTAGTGGAAGTTTGGATGGTCCAGATGAAACTATAGCAAATTATTTGGTCGTTGCCAGATGTAAGAAAAAACTTGTTTTAAAAGGTCAGGCATAACAAGACAACGTTCTATATGTACGTTTTTTTATTACGAACGTGCAACTGAATAAGCGTCGCACATTATGCAAATCTAGACTAAACACCAGCATACTCATATACAGTGCTTACCCTTAATACCTTTACAATGCGCTTGCAAAGGGAAATAAAAATAAAAAGCACGTCGCCGCCGGCGCGGCGTGAAGAGATATGAAAATCAAAATGCAAACTGCAAAGTGCACAGTTTCCAATCTATGCAAACATCGTAAATCATTTTCTTCTCATCGGGCGCGCAAATCAGTTCGGCACTCGCGCGAAAGACGAGGGAATCACTCCAACCGTTACGCAAATGAAAGCAATAAGACAGCCGACACCTTCTCGCATCTCACATCCACTCACGAGTTATTTTCGACTACTATTAACTTCGTTACGCGTACCGCGAACAAATACAAGTCCTCTATAGAAAATGCTTATCAATATTTGATTCGATCGTATCGTATGGTCATGCTGTGCGCGCGCGCGCGCACATTCATCATACATGCATATCACTATGGAAAATGAATGTAATTTCGTTCAGAGGCGGGCTCACCCATTCTTGTCGAACGCCGTAAAGCACGCGTCCATGCTGCACTCGAATTTAGAGTCGACTAGTGGTTGATCAATGGTTGCCATCGTACTGCGATGCGCCGCTGCCATCCACCTGTGCTCGCGAAGAAGTTGTTGGCGATGCGCGATGTCGCCGGCCGGCACGCACCACTCGCTTTCGTCCCACCACGCCTGGGAGGGTGCGAATCAAAAAAGGGGTTGCCACTTAACCACCGCAAGCGGTTTCTGTTGTTTAGGCGCGCGCGCACGCGTCAATTCGATCAAGAAGAAGAGGTTGAGGTTCCGATTTTAGCACGCGGGTGTTAAACATAGGTACTTATACACAATGTGTTTATTGATTGCACAGTAGGTGTGCGCACGGACACGTCGATGGATTTATTGGCTAATCGCAAGCTATATCGTCGGTTTAAAAGTTGATTTTTGCTCTATTATGGCTCAGCTCGATTGGTTTATTTGTGTGAATATTAAAGCGCGAACAATGCGTTCGCTGACTATGAAAAAAGGCACAGGAAACTCCATTGATTACGCGTGCAATGCTTTTGTTTAGATGTAAATATATGCTGGGTAATTCGATCCACACCTAGGCGACACGGACACACAACTGAACAACTGATAAAGTATTACATATATGTTATTTAACACCACAGCAGTGTTTGCGGGAGTTATAAAAACGTTTGATTACGTAAGCAGGCTCGTAATTAAAATTTCGTATTAATTGCTACCACAAAAAAGAAGTCGTTGTGAATATATAAATAAATATTGATGAATTTTGGCAGGCCGAATTGTGTCTATATTTAACCGCGAAGCATCGCATGATTAATGCACATTTGTTGCGGCGATACAAAAAAAAAACACAATCAACTGGCGGCATAAATACGGTAAATTATGCCTTCCCGATAGAGGCAAAAAATTTGCTTTGTCGCCGATAAACTGATGGATCGTATCCGCTCCATTATGATTGCTGAAAACGCCAAGGTCGTTCTCTAGTAGATAGAAAAAAATTCACCTGCATGTCGATGGGCGCTGGAATGCGTATGCAAATTTGCCAGCCGAATCACGGCCGCACACGGGCCCACTAATTGCGGCGCTGAAATCGTCCACTCAATAACTGCGCACATCGAATTCGACAAAGTTCTAATTAAACTGCCCGCAAACTGCGGTCTAATTAACGAATCGGACTTCTAATGGAGCGCTACCACACCACTCACCTTAGTCGTCGTGCTCGCATATTTCCCACATGAATTCACGTCGGTCGCCCAAACCCTATTTATTAGAAACACATTACGGAAAGGACACGTCGCGTCGAAAGGGCGACCGCAAAATCACGCTGCGCAATTTCCATTTGAATAATTTCGTGTCAACCCCATATGCGACACGAATGGAGTAATTTTTAGCTAAAAATTAAGTTTTATTTCTTCGGTTATAAAAGAGTAATGATATTTTCATTAGAAGCGTGGTAATCATCAAATTTTTTTGGAAACATATTAAAGAAATAATCAGTCATCCTTCCTATCAAATTAAGAAGATGACAAGGGTAAATTTTAGTAAAATACGGGTATAGAGTCTTCAAAGAAGTCTTTATTTTAAAAAATAATCCAGTGATAATCGCGATGACTCGAGGAATAATAAGAAATACAGCAATTTGATCGTCACATAAATTATTATTTGTCGTCTTGCTAGTCTCCGTCTTCTAGTCGTAGCTAGATGTCACCGACGTGTAGTTTTGCGCATATTTCTTCATTCGCAATATGCGTAACATACTCAATGTTCTTTCTTCGTATTCGCAAACGGTTTCTCTTTAGTAATTTTTTTTCGTAATAAGACATAACAGTGTTATTATATCTTTATCGTATATAATGATTTTAATGATTCGTTAATCGAACGATTATTATCATAATCTCGATTACTTCGTACACTTTCCTTCATAAATAAATCTATAATTTGTTTTATTTAAGCACGGTTTAACAAGCAATTTTATACAAGTCTCTTGAGGAATATTATTTCCTCCCTTCACATCCCCGTTCTCAATTTTCAATTATTTTTCAATTTTCTACCTAAGAGTTGTTGTCGTCTGTCACCCAGCCTAGTGCATTTCAATCGATAATTATTACTGTCGCAGAGAAGAGAATGAATAATCGTTAAGGATTAATTACATCAAGTTTCTCATATATAATTAGTGGCTGTATTCATATATAAACGTCACCTCTCTTCGAATAATCTCTCGCACGCGCTCTAATCGCCATATCGAACGGTTCTTCATCTATTTATTTATAAAAAAGAAACGCCTTAATTACACATCTAGTCATGTGTGTCGCCTCGCACTCTCTGTCCAAATAATTTGGCTCTTCGCATTTTCTTCGCCAGTGTCCGTTTATTATTAACTTTTTACATTTAGAAATTAATTAGTTATGCATAGTCGATAGCAATTAGAATCGTACTCGAACTCTTACAATAATTGCTATATAAATACAAGTATTTTACATGAACTTCTCTGCTTGTTCGAGAGCAGGTGCGTGCGAAGAACGAATGCCATGTGTCTCTTGGATGTGTGTCAGTGAAGTGTGAAATTTCTTATAAAATTACACATATGTACTTGCTTTCTTTCACTACGAACGTCTCAATTAAATAATATAATTAGAATTACCCTGAAGAAAATGCATCATGTGTGTGGTGTTTTGAGATATTCGATGAATATCGATGTTGATCGATTCTCTGAATAACTTTCAAAGAGGCAAAGTAATGAATATAGAAACGAAGAGAACAAGCAAACGACTTACATTCTGATTCGAATACGATGACTAGTTAAGACCGAGCTGAAATCTACTTGGAAGATGGATCACCCAAACATCCCGATCAAAATTCGGCGCAATTTATCCACCCCAACCCCCCATTCGTGTGTGCTCTCATGTGTATCATAAATATTACACAATAATACAACGTTTATAAATAGCTTTATCATATTATCGTTATAGAATTATTTATTAGTATAGGAAAAATTACATCATTACATCGTAGAATGTGTGTAATCGTGTTCAGTGAGCGCGCCCCGAAAGCAAATTTTGATCGCGATGTATTCCGGTCATTTCGCTACAAACACAAAGGTATAGTCGTTCTCTCGATTTCTCAACGCGTTAATTGCCGCTAAAAATCGCGCCTTTCCAGCGTGCGTGCACGTGCGTCCAAACATGTTAAAAATCTCAGTCAATATATATTCCCAAAAGTTGTCTTCTTTCTTTCGGATCGACTACATTTATTCCTCCTCGTTTGCAGCAAACGATTAAACGATTATTGCACAAAACAACTGTCATCTCTGCACCCAACTACTACCCCATCATATTCATTCATAATTTAATGTAATCATATATAAAAAACAATACTATTAACATATTTAAAAACGTCAACAAACTGCGCCGAGACAACAACTAACTAAAATCCCGCACTCGTCGTTACAATCGTCATGATACATAAAAAACGAATCAATGTACAAGCACCTAGTTAGTTAGTGTACCTATGTTGTGTGTCTGTGTTTTCTCTTATAATCTTCTTGTTGTCTCACTACGTCTCTCATTTTATATGAATGCATGGCAACTCACATTAACAAATCTGCACATCCGCATCACACATGAAACAGAGAAAAGAACGAAACGTGGTGTATGAGCAACAAGAGCTACAAACACGTATCAGAAACTAGCGCTAATTGTAAGAGAGATTGGATGCTACAAATGAGCTATTTTACTCACCACTTTGCTGGTTGTTGTGTTGCCACGAATTATTTGAGTTTAGCGCGTCGTCAGTGCTTATGGTATCGACATTTACAGTATTTGCATTCTTAAGGGTCTCGACAGGGATGCTAAAAACGAGTTTTGTTCACGTTAGGTTTGCAAAACGGTCACCAAAGGAATAGCAAAAAAAAGGACGAAAGACAAGCACATATTTAAGGGAGGAAGAATAGAAATTTGAGATAGAAAAATGAAATAATTTGATAGATGAAGAGATAGAGATAATATTCGGTTTATTTACATGTTGTCGACGGTATCGATTTCCTTGCCGTTTTTGTGTCCGTTCTCGGAGTGTTCCGACTTCGAACCATTCAGTTGGTCGGTATTTTCTTGGTTTTTCTCATCAGTCTGGCAACACAACAACAACAACAACAAGAATCAAACACTCTGTTCCATGTGTGCCAAAATGAGAAAAGAAAAGCGGCGATCGGTGGGTGGGAAGAGAATGATTTGGCGCTGATTTTAGTATAGATAACAATGAATTTTATTGATGAATATAAGTGCATTTTAGGTGATATATAAATACAACTCAGGACGATACGTTTACAAATATAATACACGGATCAACACAAAAAAAAACAAATTAAGTCTAAACATATATAAACAATATGCGAAATAATTTTTCAAATTTTGTCAATGTATCGGTGTCTGTATCGGTGATGATGATGGGATGAAGGGCGAAAAACAAAACGTTATATAATTCCTAATCGTAATTCAAATAAATCGTAGATGATTTCGTGAGTAATTAAAGGATATCATAAGTAAGGCGAAGTCATAAGCGTTTCTATGAATGTTCTCTCTCATCTGAGTGCGCAACAACGAGCGAGCGCAAGGCAACTTAAGAAACGTTCGTTACCTGTTGCGGCGTGCCGTTGTTCTTGCCGCGCGTGCGTAGCATGATCGCCTCGACGCGCTTCCGCCGCGCCTCGCGCTCCTTCTCCTCGTGCTTTAGCCGCTCGGCGAGCTCGGCCTTCTGCTTCTCGGCCTCCTCGCGCGCCTTGCGATCGGCTTCCTCCTTGAGCACCTTTTGGCGGTTCTCCTCTTCGCGTCGCAGGCGCTCCTCTTCATCTCTGCGCTGTGTTTCTTTGATCGCCTGCAAACCAATCACAGATACAGGCTTTTATATTGAGTTTTGATGCATATTTTATTGATTTACCTCTTCTAATCGCTCCTGTTCGGAGGCACGCATCTGCTCGATAAGCATGCGCTGCTGGTCCTCTTCGCGCTGCTGCCGCTCCAGCTCGGCGCGGTTCTCCGCCTCGATGCGCAGGCGCTCCATCTCCGCCAGCCGTTCGGCCTCCTCGCGAGCTAAACGTCTCCTTTCGGCCAAAGCAGCTTTAGCTTCCTCCTCGGTGGTGATGCGCACCTTTATCATCGACGCGGTCATATCAACCATTTCACCAGTTGCATCGCCATCGCCTTGATGATTGCCCACCATTTTCGGGGGCTCATCTAATGCGATAAGGACATTCGGTTCTTCCGCTGGAGGTGTTGGTAGCAGCAGCGGGGCGTCCATCAACGCGACGCCGACATTCATTTCCGGTTCGATATCTATCAGGGAACTGTTTAGCAGAAATAAATATTAACTCAATTTCACGTTCACAATTCGCTACATTACTTTGTGATTGGGATATCGGGCGCTGATTCCATCATAATCGGCGTCGTTGACAACGTAATCTTCTCCGCCATCGTCGTGTTATCCGTAATAATATTGTCCGATGACACCTGCATAATGTCCACCTGCTTCAATTCCACTTTAATCTCCATGTCCACTAATGGCGCCACCGATTGCTCCTCGGGCTGCGGTTTGCTCAACACAAAGTTATCCTTGGGGAGCTTCGTATCCTTGGCAATTGGATTCTCGGCGGTGGTCGGCGAGAGCAATGTTTTGGGCGTCGACTCCATGGACGACGACATGGTCGCCGTCGTCGGGCGCTTCTTCAACTTGTCCTGCGACTTGACTAAGCTAGGTTTGCGTGACTTAGGTAGCGGCGGTTTGGTCGTCTTGTCGCCGGCGGCTTGAGTTGCCGACGTGATGCCGGTGCCGGCGATGCTCGCTGGGCGCGGGCGTCGCGGCGCCGCAACGGGCCGCGTGCGCATATGCACCGAGCTCGTGATGCTGCTCGTGCTCTGCTGGCTGAGCGCGCTGCCCGGCCGCGAGGGAGCTAAAATAGCAACCACCACACATTAACAACGCACTCTTCCTTTCAACGATCTCTTTCATTTGGGGAGGAATATATGGATTAATCAAATAAATACATCGAAAGCGTTAGAAATCGTCATCTTATTGATCGATAGTTCGATGGATGCGATTCCCTGGTGAGGTGGTGTTAGTAGCCGACGAAGAATTCGGTTAAGAGAACCAGGATGAAAAAAGGACCCTTGCTCCTGTTTGCATGTGTATGGTGTACATGTGCTTCTTCAGCCACCTGGTGCCATGTATAGAAAAGTTGCGCAGACCCCCGTCACCTTGTTGGAAGCGCTGAGCAAATTGAGACGGGTGGCGCATACCTTCGTTTGCCGTCGAACTGTTGGCCGCAGCCGCCTTCTGCTGGCGCAGCTGCGCGGTGCGCGTCTGGCGCGGCGGCGGTGTCGGCACCGCGGCGGTCGTCGCCATCGACGACGACGACGACAGCTGGTGCATGCTGCGGCTGTCCGACTTACGTAGAGGTCTTTGGGGTCCGACTACTAACTTACTAACAGCGAGATGGCTCATGCTGCGGCTAACCGCGGACGGTTGGGGGAGGGTGCGTGGCGCAGCCGCCGCCTCCGTGACGGACGGCAGCAGGTCGGCGGCGCGCGGCTTGCGCGGCCGCGCCAACTGATCTAAGCGCGACATCGAGTATGCCCTACCTGGTGAGCGTGCGAACGACTTGCCGCCGAAATTCAGCCGGCTGGCGCTGCCGGCTTGGGAGGGCGTCGACGACGGCGAGTGCGGCTGGTGCTGGTGGTGGTCTTTGGACGCGGCGCTGCCGGTGGGAATGGTCGGCATCAGGTCAGTGCGGCGGCGGCCCACGTAACCGCTGGCGCAACCCGCGGGCGTCGTCGGCGGCGTGGTGGCACCTGTGCGTTGGGTTCGGCGGATGGGGGACGAGAACAATCAGAAAAAAAAACACAACCAAAATGCACTAAGACTGCATACTGCATATTGCGAAGGCGCCGGGCACACGCATGCATCATTCCCAAGAGACAACTACGACAAGCGGATGCTGGACAGAGGGGGATAATAATAGCATATGCAGGCGAAGAGAGACATGCTGCATTACAAAATGTTAGTTTAGACGTCCATTAATGAGAAATTTGATATGTGGAGGCGCCGGGAGGGCGGGCGGATGCGCGCACTCCACATGTTAGTAGAAATGGAGCATGTCATGCTCAGTCGAAACGATTCCGACCACCCATCCCGAAACAAATAACACGACGACATTCAACAAAACACATACTTATAAAACAAAATCAATTTTAAAACAAAATTAAACATCGATGCGCATATTGCCGAATGAAAGAGAAGAGATATACAGATAGAGAAATAGAAGAATAGAACAAATACCAAAGTGGGCCGAAGTGCTGCGCGTCATTAGACTCATATTCGGCTGTCCGCTAGTGTAGCCAAAAATTTCGTACATAGACGAAGACATTCGCAGGAAATCTGTAAAAACAACACCTCGAATACCGGCAGCTGCTATTTGGTTGAGAGGGGTGTATCGCATTGTGCGCTGACATCCTAAAAACGCGCGGGAAACGAGAATAGCCAAACCAAACAGGAAACCAAAAAAAAAACGGTGAAGGGACCCAAAAAGACTTAGTGATCTCTGCATGCTCTTTGCGCGCAATGACGGGTTCGAGTCGTGTGACTTACCATCGCCGGAGCGCTCCAGTCCACCGGCCGACGTGGCGCGCTTCTTGCTGCCGCCGTCCAACTCCCGCTCGGACTGCCGACGTGTGAGCGGCGCCGCCATGCAGGTGATATTCTGCGTGGATGTCGCCCGTCGATGGCCCCAAAACGATCCGTACGCCTCCGGCGGTTCCAACATGCGCGGCGTCGACGATCCGAATGCAAACACCATCGAATGCCGATCGTTTCTTTTGCGCGCCTCGATGCGTGCCTCGCGCTCCTGATTGCGGCGCAGGATGGCGTCTAGGCGGTCGCGCTCGGCCTCGTTAATGGCGCGCTTCCGCTCTTCCACCTGCTGGCGGCGCGAGTCCTCGCGCACACGCAGCTCCTCGAATCGCTGCTTGCGCTCCTGCTCCTTCTGCTCCTTGTAGCGTTGCGCCGCCAGCGCTTGCGCTTTGATCTCATCGAGCTTCTTCTGGCGCTCTTCATTCTGGCGCTCCTTCAGGTTCCGCAGACGGGTTTCTCTATCTTCTGCACACAGAAGGACGACGAAGGAAGCGCGGAAGGAGAGGAAACAAAAGATTGCGAATTACTCATCGTTTATATGGCATGATGCCAGGCGATTCATTATGTATGTGGCATTCCGCTTATTGTTAGTCATAATGAATTGCAGAAACACAATACGGCACACAAAACTAATTTATTACAAACAATCACAAACGCTTTATTAAAAGAAAATATTAATAATCGAGCGGTATTAGAATTCAATTCGAATGCGATTAATTTATTGGTGAACAGGCAGGTAATCAGGCAGGCGTTTTACCTTCATCAAAAATGGGGGGATTGGGCCCCAAGTATGCAAACCAATGCATTGTGCCACCTATAGAACACGCGACCGAACGAACCGCGGATGATGAAAACAACGGGACAAAATAGAACAAAAAGAACGGTGTGCGTATGTATTCACAAACCGACGGGAAACAAAAATTACGATAAATAATAGGAAAATAATAGTAAAAATGTGCACTAAATACCGTCGATGATGTTACGTCCGTTTTCGGCTAGATACGAACCTCTTGCCGCTGAGGATGGACGGGATCCAGCTGCAATTGAAACGGAGGCCAAAATTAGTTGATTGAATTACAAATATCACTATCAATAAACAATAACCGATTGTGTGCGGCAATTGATGCAACGTGCGCTGCCGCAATGACATGAACAAACATACGAACCGCGGGCGACGCACGCACTAAATACCGAGTCTTGCTGAGAGAAGACGAACGAACGAACGGACTTTGAAGGAACACACAGAAAGGACCTATTTTTAGGTGCGCTATAAATATTGGTCCATCCGTTCCGCGCGCGCGCGCGTTCCGCGAGTTTATCAACGCGGTTACGCGGCGGGCGCGTAAAAAACCAATCGCATCAAAGTCAAGGCTTCTTATCTACTCAAAAGATTGCCCCCTGTTTTAATCCCCATGCACGTAAAGAAGGTTTCATTGTCATTGTTCATATGTAAAGTTATGACGAAGCAA
>JARJDR010000761.1:0-10829 GCA_030264135.1 Myllaena sp. GC000078
CATTTTATTTGATTATTTTAATGAATTACTGCACGTGTTTGGAAGTGGAAATGTCATAACCTCATTAAATAGCCGGAATTCCAGAGGACTGCATGTTCCAGCATTTATTTCCTTTTTATTTATCTGTTAATTGGATAAAATTGATCCCAAGCCATGTTTCGATACCTCTTTAACATGTCTTATATTGGGACACCATTTTGGTAAAAAATCAAACATTCTACCGTAGTAAATTCGAATAATTAAGGTTTTTATTTGCAGTGGTGCCCAAAGGTTATCGAAACTTCCTGGAGGTGATACATCAACTGTTCAAAGCAATATGGAAATAGCATTACAGGCATTGAAGAAACCAGTAGTATTTGATAATGAGGTGAGAGTAGCAACATCAAGCAGGTAATCCACAAAAGTAATTATAAACAAGATGTAATTAATGCGTTGATTCCTTGTAGAACTGATACTGGAGTTCATGCATTACATACGACAATGCATGCTGATTTGCAAACAAAGAGTGACAAACCCTGCTCAACTAGCCAACTCACATATTCCTTAAATAGATACTTTTTCAATAAAGGCATTCCCATTCGCATACTGAGCACATATCAAATACCAGAAACTTTTCACTGCTCACATGCAGCAAGCAGAACCTATCTCTATAGATTGGCAATCATTCCCAGTGAAACAAATACTTTAGCTCATCATCTACCTATTGAGGATTATACCAGAGTGCATTTTAAGAGGTAAGATGACTATATAACATGAGCTGTATCTAATTTGATTTGTCTTTGCAAAGCTCTCCATCATTCAGCCTTGAGAAGGCTCAGCAAGCAGCCCAACAGTTTTTGGGTCTACATGATTTCCGCACGTTTATGGCCAAATCCGCGAATCACCCGGATAAAATGACGCGACGCATCATAACGCGTTGCGACGTAATGAAAACGACTGAGAAATTGTACTCACCTCACAGTTGGCCGCAGGAATGGGTTTTGCACGAGCCGCACTACGATTACTATGATGTTGTCATCGAATCATCCGGATTCTTATACAGACAGGTATGCACTAGCTTTTAATGAATTGGTGTCCGAATTCTAACGCGATTTGGAGTCAGTTTGCATTTAGGTTACTTTGAAATTAATTCAACTAGAAACGAGCGTCATTTTGGCTTGCATTGTTGCGATTGTTACGTTACGGCTGCGAAACTCATGCAACGTCGCTTTGTAGCCGCTGGCCCGCGCGCGCTCTCCCTTTTGCTCTTCCACCGCGCTGTTTCTCTGTTGTGTGTGTGTCACTTTAGCGCCCATTTATTGTGGCGTCCACGCAACTTTGGGATTTTATATCATCGAAAGTCCTCACATCGGACACCTCACATCATTTTATAACGTAAGCGATTCATTTGCAGTGGGTAAATATCGTAGTTGGACCTAGTGGCCCAGATGCGTCGGGACGCCGACGACGACACGTTTTCGTTAACATAACCTACGCGGTTCTCCTTGAAACCGCGGCACAAGCAAGTGGTTGTAACGATTTACAATACACCCCGATTCTAAGTTATTTGTTCTGTATTTGTTCGTTGCTCTCAAGTGCACACAAGTTTCTCATTGATGCGTTGCGTGTTTGCAGGTGCGACGTATGCTAGCGGCTATAATCGCGGCTGCTGAGGACAAGCTCACCACCGCCGAAATCCAGCGAATGCTCACGATACCCTCGCAGTACAGTTGGACACCAGCACTAAAAACCGTACCGGCGCACGGCCTTTACTTGGCGCGCGTAAACTACACACCCAAAACGCGCCGTACCTTTCTAGAATGGTAGGCACTCGGGTGTTTGTGGGCAATCTGCCCAGTGATGTGAATGAGCGTGACCTGGAGCGTTTCTTTCGAGGGTACGGCCGCATGCGTGAGGTGCTGCTCAAAAACGGCTACGGCTTCGTCGAGTTTGACGATCGCCGCGACGCCGAGGACGCGGTGCACGAGCTGAACGGCAAGAAACTGCTGGGCGTGCGCGTGACGGTGGAGAAGGCGCACGGCACCCCACGCGGCCGTGATCAGTACAGTTCGCGCGATCGCGACTACCCGAGCCGCGACTATCGCGGCGGGCGCAACGATCGGTACGGGCCGCCGACGCGCACCGCCTACCGCCTGCTCGTCGAGAACCTCTCGTCGCGCGTCAGCTGGCAGGACCTGAAGGACTACATGCGACAGGCGGGCGAGGTGACCTACGCGGACGCGCACAAGAAGAAGCGCAACGAGGGCGTCGTGGAATTCGCATCGAGCGCGGATATGAAGAATGCGCTCGACACCCTGGACAACACCGAGATCAACGGGCGCAAGATCAAACTGGTGGAGGACAAGCGGCACAGCAGTCGCTCCAGTTCGTACAGCAGCAGGAGTCGCAGCCGGTCGGCGGCGCGCAAGTCGCGCAGCAGCTCGCGTTCGCGCTCGCCGAAGAAGAGCAAGTCGCGGTCGGCGTCGCGCAAGAAGTCGCCGGAGCGCAACAGCCGGTCGAATTCGAGGAACAACAAGGAGGAGTTGCGATCATCGCGCTCGGCGGAGCGTCGCTCCAACTCGCGACCGAAGAGCGAGGAGCGCGGCCGCAACAGCAAGAGTCGCTCCAAGTCTCGGTCGGCTTCCCCGGCGACGCGTCGGCCGAAGAGTGCGGAGCGCGATCGTTCGCGCTCGCGTTCGCACAGCGGCGACGAGCGGCAGCGCGACGGCAAGAGTCGCTCCAAGTCGCGGTCGAGGTCACCATCGCGTTCGAGATCACGTTCGGCGTCGCGCTCACGATCACGATCTCGCGATTAGCACTTAAAGTAGTTCACTTACACCTCCTTCTTCCCCTCCACCATTATCTATATATCCCGCGACGTTGTATTCATACCCTATATTAATTTTAGTTAGGAGCGTATTTTTATACATTACATTCATAGTTTACGCGTGTATCCTGCGGAGTTACTCAGCACATACTGTAGACACATTCACACAAGGGACTCAAGACACAAAGATGAGTTTTTTAGAGGAGTTAAATCGCAGTAAGACACGTCTCAAACCGACCATCTCGTTGGTAACGCATGCAGACGGCTCGCGGTTTATGGAAAGCGGTGCAACGAGTAGCCGGCTGCCTGAGCAGTGTCACGGTTTCGTGGTGGATACGAAGCCGGATGATGTACCAGCACTTGTGCTTACCCATTTGTACTTGGGCTCGCAGGATTGCGCCGATCCGAAAGTCCTCCAGGAATACTGTATCAAAAATGTTCTTAGCATAGGCATACCAGCCCACAACCAGTCCGAAGTGAAAGATATCACTTACAAATTCCAACCGTGTCTGGATGTGCCCGACACGTGTCTGGCGGATATTCTAAACGATTGCCTTGAGTACATCGATAACGCGCGCGCCCATCGTGCGAACGTGCTAGTGCATTGCAATGCGGGCGTATCGCGCTCCGCCGCCGTGGTCATCGGTTATCTTATCCAACGCTGCGGCATGTCTTACGACGACGCTTACGCGCATGTGAAGCGTTTGCGGAGTGCGATACGACCAAACGATGGGTTTGTCGCGCAGCTGAAGCAACTGCGTCCAGGAACGCTCACCTAAATGATTTCTTACGCGTGTTTTACGAAAGATTAGTTGACGTAGTTTATCTTATCTGTATGAAATTAATATAATCATATGTAGGCGGTAATTAATTTCTATTTTATTATTGATACTGACGAGGGATGGCCGCGCAATGTGACAACGACATTGTGTATCCTAAAAGTGGAAAGCTGACGGATGGTAATTTTTTTAATGAATAAAATTGTTGATGATCATCCACGAAAAAGCGTGTTATACTTCTCTAGATGAGTTTCGAATCATCTCAGCGTTACGTCTTTTTTTAGTAAAATATATTAAGTACTTTTTGTAAACAAAAATAAAATCTTAATAAGGCTGCATCAATTTACACGTTGAATTAATTACAACAAACTATAGTAAAAAAAATAATAAACATGAATAATATAACACTATACAAGAATATAGATATGTATAAAATTGTCAAAATAATTTCTTAAGGGCTTAAGATGGAATAAAATGGAATGTGTTTGTTTCACTCAAATATGAAATGATAATTTGATAATTATCATTAGCTCTTCACTAATTATTGTATATAACAGACTTATAATCGGTTAAGTACCAAAAAAAAAACTACTATACTATATTATTTGTAGGTGAAGTCAATAAGTCTTCAGAATTGTGATAAGCAGGACTTGGCGCTTGTGCGCGTCGAGCGAGTCCTGGCAGTTCAAATGGCGGTTCGACTAGCACTGATGCCACGCGCCGGCAGCGAATTGCTCTTGCCGGGCAGCTCCTTCGCGTGCGAGTGCGCGACGACGATGCTCAAGCACTGCACCCACTCCTCGGCGTTCTTCCCGTCCTTCGGCTTCAGGATCAGCGTTTGGTTGCCGGTGAAGATCTCGAACGCCTTCGGAATGTTCCGGGCGCCGCGTGACACCTTCACCGAGCGTATTTGGTTCACGTCGATGCTTTCACCACCGCTCTATTTCAATTAAAACCAATATAATCGAGCAATTATAAAATTGTCACAGTAAAAAGTAATAAATGTATTCTTACAGATCCACGGCAGGACAAGTGCGCGCCGCTCAAGGTGAAATACCGCGTGCGCCATCGACGAAACAGCCTCCAACGACCCTTCTTCTCCTTCAGCTGCCCCTCGATAACCGGCTGCGTGTCTCCACGCAAGAATCCCACCGCTCTCTCCGGATGCGTGCACAGAAAGCATCCCCACAGCGGTTGATCCGAGTTGGCCAACTGCTCTTCGGACACACTCAACCCGGTACTCAGCTGAAACACATCAAAGAACCCACTATGACGCAGCTCGTTGAGCAGCGTATCTTGGTCCTTGGCGCACGGAAACGCACTGGTGACGAGCGTTAGAAACGTCTTGTTCTCGCACTTCAGCATATCCCAGCAGTGCTTGAGACTCGTCACGCTTGCATCGCGCGAGCTGAGCGCGTGCGGCGACTTCGCCTGCAGCGCGATGAACATCAGATGGATCCAAATACGCGGATTGCGTGTGCGCATCGTGAAGAACGTCTTCGAATACAGGCAGTGCTGGCCGCGCGCTTGGCAGCCAAAGTGCAGCTTCGCCGACTTCTTCTGGCGCTTCTCCTCGATGGTGCACTTCGCCGGCGGCGGGATGCGCATCGACACATGGTCCATGTACGCTTTGATCTTATCCAGGTGCTTCTCGCAGAAGTGCTGTATGGTGTCGCGCATCGGGTACGGCTCGAACACGCTCATACGCTGGCTGGCCGGGTTCACATTCAACAGCGTTACCGACGTGTTGTTATTGTTGCGCCGCGACGTTACCGTGCTGGGACCAGTCACATTGACCGCATCCGGGCTGGAAACGACGTTCACCTGCCCGCCACCGCCGCCGCTGTAGATCGAGTTCACCGTGATGGTGCTATTGCCATTTTTAGCATCCGGCGCCGCGGAGGTGATCGTCACCAGGCCACTGGCCGCCGGTGCGATTACATTGTGCAGCAGGGGACCTTGACTGAGCGGCCGCTGCATACGCGGCTGCGAGATGGTGGTGACCGTTACGCCACCGCTGAGTATCTTCGGCACACTCCACTTGTTACCGCCGCCGCCCATCACCACGATGCGTTCGCTCAGCGGCGGCACACTGCTGCTGCTCGTCGGCGGGATGGCGTTGATCTGCTGCGATGAACTCAAACGCGTCATACTCTTGTGCAGTCCGCCCACCGACCCGCCGGCAATGTTCAATCGCGTCATGCTACGATGCGTGTTGGTATTCGTCGCCGTGTGCAGGCGGCCAGTGCTTCGCGAGTCGCCCAGTTTAGCACGTCGCGTATAACCGCCCTGCGGTGTGGTGGAGACAGCGTTCTGACCGCCCACCTTCACAATGGTCACACCGCCGGACGTCACCGAATTGGTGGTCGTCGACGACGGCGATGTCGTCGTGGTTGTTGTTGTCGTCGACTGATTGACCTGACTCGAACTCTGCTGCTTGCGCACCCCAGCGAGCACTTTATCGGTGAAGAGCGTGAAGAGCACCGGATACGAACTGCATAGCAATGTCGCCTCGCGCAGCAGCGTGCTCTGGGAGCCTCGATCGGCTTTCGGCAAATACTCCAGGACGAAATTTAAAGCGTCTTGTGCTCGCGCCTGCAAAATACATTGAACGTCATGGTACCATCCGAATATGGTAATGGCAATCGTTTGCGAACCACACCTTGCTAAGTTTACCAATCGCGCCGATGACCTGCGCGGCCAGGCACAAGGTCTGCGGATGCCGCTGCGCCACTTGCTTGACGGCGTTGACATGATCGGCGAGCAGCGCCGGCTTCTTCTCGGCCATATTCAGGAAAACCTGTAGCGTCTGGCTGGCGGTCAGCGGATTATTCAAATACTCGCAGAGCTGCGGAATGCTCGCTTCCAACAACTGGAAACCACGCATAAATTTATGCAAAACAAATTAAATTTAGTCATCGATATGTAAATTCGCCAACAACTGCAAAAGGTTAATGTATTGCACAATCTATTGTACTCACCGTTGGATTGTCCTTCGCAATCAACGAGAACAAATGCAGAAGCGCGAGCTTCTCCTGATTATCACAATGCGGCAGCAGCGAGACGAGGGCCATCGCGTGGCCCTGCAGTAACTCGGGCGACACTTCGTAGATCTGACTAAGCACGCGGCAGAGCGGATAGTTGCCGGAGATGATCGAGTCCATGATGGGCTGAACGTGTGGACTGAGTAGTGATGCGTGCTCGATCGCGGCCAGCGAGAGGTAGCTGGCCATATTACGCGACAGTTCCTTGTTGCCTTTGTGCAGGAATTTGACGGCAATGGGCAATGCCCTTTGCATGACTGACTTTTTGCTGTAATTCTACCCAAAATACAATAAATAAGATATTGTTAGGTGTAAAGTTAGGCAAGGTTACCAGAAATATGCACGAGATTAAATCGCTGGAGATTTTGGCGTGCGGTGGATCCTCGCCGCGTGCCGATATCTGCAGATTGTGATGCAAACAAGATTCGAGAAGCGTCACCAGCGCATCGCAATGCTGCTCCACGCTGCCGGTCTCCCGGATGCATGATATCACTCTGGTCACACAGATCTCCACCACAGATTGGTCATTGTTGTTCTGTGCATAATCAGCTAGTGATGCAATTGCTGTGATTTCCTTCAACTAGAAAGCAAACCGTTTTCAATTCTAGGTCTAGGACAAACATACTGTAACTTACCACTTCAGTTAAGTCATTGACAATAACTGAATCTCTCACAGAGAACAGGTCCCCGGCGCGGGACAAGTCTCTGTTCTTGAGCACTTGCTGAAATAACTCGTGCATTTTCGCCACTCAGCTTTGCTGCTGATGAGCTACTCCTCTGCATACCATTTGTAGATGCATGGGTGACTTAAGACGGCCACGCGCATGAAGACCATCTGCAATCAACACATTCATGCATCAGAACTATTACCTAAGTTTCTAAGTGCACTTACCGCTGGCCGATCCCTAATGCAATACGGCGCCGCCTTGCCGGGAGGAATGCAATAAAAGAGCTAATGTCGCAAACGCATTGCGGAATGTGCATTAAAGTTGCTATCGCCACGAATATAATAACTGTGCGCGGATCACGTCACAATCGATCGAGCTGATTGATTTGCGCGACACACACACCATACGACGCAACAGGCTGGCGGCACTGCCGGACAAACACCATACCACGACGGCGACGACGACGACCGCACGATTCTTCGGCGCATCGAGCGAAGAGATGGGCGCCGCGCTCGCGCGTTGTCAATGATGCCTCTAACGACGCAACTATCGCGCGGAGCACCACGAAAGAGAATGTCAATGAACTTTATAATACGAATTACAAACGCGCGGTCAGATACGGGACGACCGACGGCGACGCGGCGAGATGGTGATGATGGTGAGCACGAGGAGGAGAGTGGAGCGCAATGGAGCGCACACACCACACCACACCACACAGTGGCAACAGGTTGCGGTGTTTGTGCGGAGGATGCGGAGGCGAGACGAGACGCGGCCGCTCGCTGGACGCTAGAATGGAACACCATGTGCGGGCGCACCAGTATGTTATGTATGATATGGAAGGTGGTTACCTAGGCTTGCGGCCAGCCGACCAAATGCAGCTTTGGGTGTAGGTAAAACGCGGCTGCGGCGAGCGGTCACTCTACTGCATGACCAACCATTGCCATACCTTCTATTTCTTCGCCTTCTTCACTAACCTACCATCAGGTGCGCAATATACGGCTAGTTTCCGACAAGCGCCTACTGGACTTTCGTCTTTCGCGATCGCCCATGTAGAGTGTGACCTTGTAAATTGAATGGTCGCTGATTTGAGTTTCGGCCACGTGTGTTGATGGTATTCCACGTGGTAGGTTCTACTATAAACAGCTAAGAAATGATTGTAACTTTTTACAAGAGATGAATCTGATATCGGAGACGCGACCAAAAGACGGATAACCACCCAAAAATTGACTATTGACGAATTATAAATTTAAATACTTTAGATACCTTTGTGCTTGGCTTCAGGACGATCTTAACGCACATCGCATGAAGAAAATAGTCCCTGTTACTTCTCACTCACTTCTTTATATCACCACACATCAATTTTACAACACTATACCGATATCAGTCCTAATTAGATGCAGTCACTTTACCCAAATGGCTTGGGAGGCCTAGAATTGTACAGGAGAACTTACAATTAGCAAAAAAAAGTGGTAAAAGTTCGAAAGTTGGCGAAAGTTGCCAAGGAAAAGTGAGGTTACCTTGAAGGCGGACTTTAAAAGTTCCAAATAGTCGAACACTCAAGCCGATCGTTCACGAAGCTTCGTTGTGCATGGCGTTAAGCCCGGGCAGCGTCTTTCTTCAACTCGTTGGTGCGTCCCCTCTCGCACTCGCACTAATCGGTAGAAAAATTCACCTGTCAGCATAACAAGGATTACATCATAGCCGCATTCCAAGCATTCCAAGCAAGGTCGCGTTGCGTAATAGTCAAAGGGTTGAGTTGCGTAGGTCAGTTACACGCTTTTAGCTAACCGACTATGCGCAACGTGTTGCGTTAGTAACTCGGCTATTTCTCAACGGATTTTGATGCGGAAAAAAGAAACTTTACTAGAAAATCATCGTGCATCTTCTGATTGTATTCTAAATGATCTATAACAACTACCAAAATGATTAATTCCTAATTTACCACTTTACACTTTAATATTTAATTGTCCCGTTCAATATTGAGATATTCAAATAAATAGCTTCGGCTTTTTGTTACGAATAGTTTTCGCTATAAATAACTCGATGCAAAATATACAAAATGATAGAACAACCCCACAGGCATACAAAGCGACAGCAAAGTAGCAGTCAACGAGTCCAATGCTGACAAAATTCGAATCTAGCGTCCAGCAGCGCGGTTTTTGCGTGTGCAACAACAGAAATTCGCGCTGATGAATTCCGGTTTCCCACAACTTAAGAAACCTACAAAAGCAATTGTCCGTAAATGGTTTACATTAGTTCAAATAATTGATTATACCCGATTTTAAACATATCATATAACGGTGATTGCTTTTTGGTGGGATAATACAAACTTGTTGGTACATGCAAAAATTGCATCTCTTGCAAGCCACACTTCTCCACTTCATCAAACGTATGCTCTGAAAGCAATGTCTCAATTAAAATTAGGTGCAATAAGTGAAACTATGTCGATCATTACTCATTGATCACACCCACCCATTATATTGTAGCCAATATTCGTCTCGATGTGAATAGCGTACATTTCCGTTCGCATTCGCTCCACGCCCACCGCGGCATCCACGTAATTCCAACCATTGCCATCATCGCCAAAGTGTTTCAATTTAATGCGTTTCCTTTCGAGCAAAGCCAACCGCTCCTCTCCATGCACTTCCTGTAAGCATCATTAAACAGCAAACGCTATCCTATATTCTACTCCTATTTGAACATCATGTCCATTTGTTAATACCGGAATTAAACGTCGATTAAGCTCAGAAGAACTAACGCCAACCATAATCGGACTATCAGTCAAGTCCTGCAAGCTCTTCACGCCGGTGCTGGTCGACTGTAGCAAGGCGACAATATTCGCGGAATAAGCAGCATAGAGAAACATGAAAGACATGAAGAGGAACCATGTAATGGTGCGACCGTACAGAGTGTGCGGCTCTTTTTCAGCGCCTTGTTGGCTCACGGCGCCGACGGCGATGAATGCCACCTCGAGCAGCGAGTCGGGGATGTCGTGCTCGAAGAGCGCATGTAGTTCCGCGTCGGTTTTGTCACCTGGGTCACCTGCTTCGTGTTTGCGCTTGTACCATTGCCATTTGGTGATCAGATAGAGCATGCCCGTGATGAGGATGATGAGAGCGAAGGATGCTAACCAAACGCTTGTCGTGAATGGCAGTGTGTAAACGTTGGTAATCAGTGAGAGTTTCGGTTGGCGAAAGAGCAGTTTTGATTTGCTCCACACAGCGACACCGGGAAAATTAAAAAGTTGGGTGTTTTTGTTGGTGATTAATAGGGGGTAAGCTAAAAATAATTAATTAGTATGATTTCAGAGTATGAATGGATGGAGAGGAACCTGAAATATCTGCTAAGTTATTGATGAATTGCCTTGAAATGCATTCTTCGTAATTTTCCTCATTCAATTGTTGTTTGAAATTAGAAATTTGACAGAAATCTATGTTAAAGTTTATTGTTATATTAAATATATATTGAAAGTGTTCCAAAAGTGGATAGGTAATTTTTACTGATGTATCAACCAAGTTATGCCTAGAAAAAC
>JARJDR010000767.1:0-31461 GCA_030264135.1 Myllaena sp. GC000078
ATATTTCACATTAAACGTTATCACCGATTCATTTAGAAAGTGTTTAAAGCAAGTGTTGCGTGCGCAGTCATAAATCAAATCGACTTAAGTAGAGACGCAATGCCTTCTTAATTATTAATCCGACATGGATCGGCACAAGTGTCGAAAACGGGTCGCCGCAATTCAACTTTACATCAAGGTTCTGCAATGAACATCCGCAATCGTGCAGAAGTTTATCGGTATATTAACTCATCTGCGCATGACGATTGTCACAACGCTGCGATGCGATACGATACGATACATGATTTGTATGTGAGCCAAACGAAAACATAAAATTTAAAATATGTGACTTAAGTCCAGCTGCGCGCGACGGCGGCTGTCACCCTTTCTGCATTCGATACATCACGGATTTATTGTCCAGTTTTGCAGCGGGATATTCCAGCACTACTACTGCCAACCGCTGGCATGTCTCTTAACCTTATTCCACAGCTATTCATTATACTGCATTCCAATATATGCGCCTATATCGATCAGTAAATCAAAGATGGCGACAACAAACGCATGAATTAAGTTAAGTAATAATGGCGCGCGGCCGGCGACCGGACCGTCGCGTCGCGTCGTCGAGAGTTGACCGACCCAACCCGCGTGCGCAAAATATATTAGCATATATGACGTTCCTCGCGCGCGTACGCATGTGTAAAACACGAGACTAAGCCATTGGCGCATATAAGGCATGAAGTACGAGTGCGCGCGCGTACACGCATCGCGTTCGATACCCAAAGGGCGTTGTTCGCGTTCCTACTAGAATATTGCCTCTAAGTCGCCAGCACGACGCATGGGCAACTATAACATCTTCGCGGCTGGAATTTTCAATAACAATAAACGCTTGACCCTCGATGGTATTTGAATAAAAACAAAACAGTTTCTCCAGCTTGTCTTTTTTTATGCTCCCGAAGCAAATCCAATCGGAATTCCCAACGCAGAGTAATCTACATTGATTGCCATCGGTGTGCATAATAGGCAGCCCATATTCCACGGCAATCCAAACTGTCAATTACTTAACCTCAATTGAGTGCTATCTATGATGGATGGATGCACTGTGTGAAATGCCCTGAGTGATAATTAACTCGTAGCTGGGGCAAACAATGACGCACGCAGCAGTTAACGGCGTAAGACAAACAAATCGTATATAAATTCAATTTTCCCGCCATCGAGACGATTCAATTAAATGCGGTTGCCATTCATTCATTAATAACGTTGTCTGTCTGCGATTAATAACAATGTCGTTAATTAATCATGCCGAGCGCACGCGTGCACACGCGCGTAATTACGATATCAATGAAGCCATCTTATAACCATTCGACGATTGATGAATTATTGAGAAGCGCAGAAATGAGCCTATTGAAATCGCAAACAATGCCCCCAACCTTCACTAATGATCTATTCTAATTATCAATATTCAGCTCGATACACATTCAGTCAAGATGGCGGCACGATCGGAAAAAATCTCAATAAGTTCTCATCATCCGAAAAAAAACGAAGGAAAACGCTCGCACGAAAGATGCGCTCGCTGCGTTGTGTTGCTCAACAACTACTAAAGTGACTTAAGTAGCATGTAAAAACATAGCGTCAAATTAGTGTAGCAGCGCGCGATGTACGGACGCGAACTAATGTGAGAACGACGACGCGCCGAGGTGCTCACCGTCTAACCTCACATATTAGATAATTACCCATGTTACTTATCTAAAACTCTTGACGGAATTAAACGTCACCTCGCGTCACAAAGTAAAGCAACGGCAACACGGGCGCGTATGTGGAACAATTAAACAAGTCAAACTATTGTTTGTCGTGCGATCCCGAAAATGAATAGCGCCGATTTGAGGTTAGAAACGGTTAACCATCTTCGTCGGTGTAAAATAGTTATGACAAGCGCACAGAGAAGAACATGACAACGCCGAACGCACGGCCGAATGAACGGTATCGATGATGACGCTTGCAAAATGGCCGATGGGGCGATAAGTGCGATGACGACCGGAAGCCATTGAGATATCAACATTACATGCATAATATACAAGTGCGTTGCACACGGCTGCCGACACATCATGCATGTGTATAGGCGGGCATCAAGCGCCTGACCCGATTGCAATTTTCTTGCAATTTATCAAACGTCATGTTGGCAGCGCTTAAGTAACTGTTGCCGCGTCGCCGATGATCTACGGCGCGCGCATGAATAGCCACGCTATGAATATCAATCGAAATACGTGCGAATGATCGGCATATCTCGCTATCGTAAATCGCGAAAAATGATCGTGCGCGCGCGATATAAATAAAGATGTCGGATTTTTGCATAACTGCCATTATCACACACTGTATAACAAGCAGACAGTAAGTATACTTAACGCCGCATCGTTTGATTATCATATAAATAGCATTATCACCATCGTGCGTTAGATGGCGCACAAATCGAGGGCAATTATAAAAACGTCATTCCGTGGAGTAGTCCAATCGCCTGCGGGTCGGCCCTTCCCTGTCACTCTTGCGCTGCACCTACTGAGTAAGAAACGCATGCGCGCGCGCGGAAAAACGATGAATGTATGAATGTCAAGTTTCACGCAGGCCGCGAAAATGATTGCAACTGCGCACAAATCGCTTCGAGCAAAAAAATAACGGCTGCTGCTGTTGCTGCTGCAGTTGCTCTTTTGAATGGCGCGTCCCGTGGGCGGCTTGCTGGCATCTATCGCAAAACGAACGCCATGACAAAGCAGCAAGCAGCCGCCGGGCGTTTAGCGCATGCGCATGCGACTTAACCGACATTTCGCATCCGACGACGATGTGACTTTGATGCGCCGAAGGCGATAATTATCCGATGCGCCGCATATGCATTTTAACTGCAGCCGCGCTCGCGCCAGCGAAAAAAATGCGCCGCCGTGTCGTAATAATCGCGCCCTGTGACTTAAGTATGGTTATAGAAATATGCATACATTAAGATCGTTTTTATGACACGCGTGGAGAATGCGCCCATCGAGGAGAAACAAAAAAGGCGCCAAGGTCAATCACAAATATGATAGCAATAACCCTTATATGTGCCTGAAGTCAAATCGACCGAAATCTTTTCGGGAGTAGCAAACAAGTAGGTGTACGACTCGAGAGCATTGCACAATTCCGCCGTGTTTTGGGGCGAGGAGACTCAGAGAACGAGAAATTAAACCAATTTCGTGTTTGCCGTCGACGCCTCCAGGTGCTGAACGAAATTCAACGAATTTCCAACTGCACTCGACACATACACACACACGCAACGCATATTAACTTAACCAAGTAGTATATTATAATAACGAGTCGTCGAAGAAGAGAATATTTCCTACGACTTGTTTCTTCTTCCATTGGGTTCGTTCGTCTGCGTGCGCGCCTGCTGCAACTATTTCTTCGTATTCTCGCTTTCGGAGCGCGGAGACTTAAGTCATGTATGCGCATACCGACGCGCGAGTGAGCGCCGAGCGAGTGGGGGGCTTGTAGCTACATATAATTACGAATGGAAACACGGTGGACGCCAAAAAGGACGAGTGCGCGCGCACTGCACGTGCACGCCGCGCCGGGCGCAATGCGACTTAAGTGCGAGCGAGCAAAACGAAATCAATGTGGAAATAAAAGTATTGGGTACGGAGAGGAGAAGAAGACGACGACGATGACGACGAGGACGAAGAAGCGCGGAATCATCGCGCCGTCTCGCGAAGAAAGAGTCGATGAAGAGTGAAGAACCTGCTCAGTACCCTGGCTCACACCACTTAAGCGCATCTCGGTGCCGGCTTAGAGCCAGCGTTAGCAAATATTCTCGACATGCGCACCACGATGATTATTCACTTCGACGAAATTAATCGAATTACATCACGTAACTTGTGACTTAAGTCACTTGTGCATGGCTTATAACTATGCTTATCATTAGTTTTATAGATCATAAAGAGACGCCATCTAAATTCCGTAAAATATTGACCAAATAAATTGGGGAGCACGTGCGCAGAAAACATTCCAACTTAAGTCGTTGTTGTTGGTGTTGTTGGTGTGCGTGGGACGTATTTAAAAGGTCGTCAAACAGAGAGAAAGGGGGACCACCAACGAATCGATGCCGATCGGTCGCGTTTCGAATCGAAGGACGACACACCGCGAGAGCAACGCCAATAAATATTTAAATTCGACAATATTCAAATGCGCGTCATAAATTTTAACGCGACCATGGCACGCCGCAAGACAGCAATTGAAACAAAGCAAAATCTATCCAAATTATAACAGCAATGCAAAAGGTAATCAAAATCAAAGTAAGTAAATGAAATCGAGCACAAACACACACGTGGATAAATTTAAATTAGGTAAATCTACACACGGCTGAGTGAAAGGAACCGGCTGCGGCGGCTGCGACTAAGTGTTTAGCGCCTGCGCGCACCAAACTCAATTTCGTTTTTAATCGCCGGCCATTAATTTTATTAACAGTCGGCGCGAGCACACCATACACGCAACAAACGGTTATTCCTACGCGCAAAGTTAATCAAAGCACTAGACGCACATGAAGGCCGGCCGCAAACTGACTTAAGTCAACTACAACAAATCGCAGAGATGAATGTGACGCGCAGGCATACAATCAACGAAAATGGACGATGGACGACAAATTATATCTGCTTTTTGCTGTTTTGGTATCACGCGCCTAGTGTACTTAAGTCACCTATGTAATGCGATCCGTATTGGATAATTTACAATCGCGCCAAGTGTTTTTAATTGGAATGCAGGAGGTTTTATGTGCCATCTTGATTTACAATCGGCAGCGAGAGCGCGCGTGCGAACGATGCGTGTGAGAATCGATAGCCACAAAATGGCGATCCTGCTGCGCATATCTTACTTAGATTGTGTTTGGCATTATCATTCATAGACTTGACCTTTCATATGCGACTTACTTAACCCAAATTTGCAATCGACCGCTTTCGTACGTGTCATTTCTATTTCCGCCATTGTGTCGCTGACTTAAGTCATGTATTCGACATGATCATCATCATCAACGATGGCCAATAAGGAAACGATTGCGAAGCCGACGGAAACACAAATGATATTCTCCGATGCGAAAATTGACCTTAAGTCACAGTAAGATATTCAACGAGTAAATCAACATGTGTCGTCGTGCTGGCTAACTGTAAAAATCTGCATGATCGCTGTAAACACCTAATGGTAAAATAATAAGCGCAAGCGCATGACAAGTCACAATCAGCATCGACATTGGCCATCGGGCGGGCGCGCGCGCGCTCGCGAGTTAGTATCGCATGTTTTTGCATATGCATCTCTCTTATTCGCATCATTCACATAAGTCACATGTGCGCACATTGTACATTGCTAATTATCTGTCGATGATGCGACGCAGCGCCGCGTGTGCCGCTGAAACAATGCCAGCAATGAGGAAGCGCATGCATGCGCATTTGCATTAGCTTAAGTCAGCTGTGCATGTGCGTAGCATAGAAAAGCCGAGAAAAACGTGATTACTGCGAATGAGTTTGACAAGTTTCGCCCAAGAGCGTAGAAGAATTTGAAAAAAAGCGACTTAACCGAGTTTTTATCGGATTCGCGCAAGAGTTCCAACATTCGAGCACGCGCGTCTGCCGAAGTTGGAAAAATGCCATGATTTACGACGCATGCCTACTTTCGTGCGCTTCGTTAATTAGTTTTGCCCGGCGATTTCATGGAATGTCGAATGTGTGTAAACGAGCCTAAAGTCGAAACGTAAATCTAAACCGCCGCGTCGACCGCACAACTAAAGCAGCGCTGAAATTACTCGTTCAAGTTCACCCAAATTGATTTCCATCTCAGGCTTGCAAACGCACGCTACTTTACGTTAAGCCACTTTGCACATTACTAATCATATTCGTACTATCTGCGCTACGCTACGCATGAAAAATAATCGCAAAGTAAATATAGTGTTGGCAAAAGAGCTCGACTTAAGTCAGCATATGCGTCTTAAGTCGTTGCGTACGACTTAAATAAAGTAATCTCAATCGAATTACAAACAAGAGAGAGGATGGGAGGTGCAGCACATATACATTATGTATGGGATGATAACGGTGATGGAAGGAAGGATGGACGGACGGTTAGACACCCGGATGACATCTCCGATTCTGACTTGAGCGCGATTACGAGTGATGCGCGCGCGCGTAATGTGAATTTAATCGCAATTTGACGAATGAATGCAAAGCCGCGGTTATATAAGCCGCGCACTTAAGTCATTTTGATGATTTCTATGCGATTAGCGAGCGAGCGCGGCAAATTTGTCACCCGCCGTTATTATTCGCAAACTTTTCTGCGGCGGTGTTTCTCTCTTCTCTCCCTGCTCATGCGCGCCTGTAATTTTATTGTTAATTGACATTCTCCCTCCTTCCTCTCCCTTCAGTTCTTTACTTTAGGCGCATTATCATAAAAATATGCAATTATCGCGTTAATCTGCGATGCGTTTTCATTTCACGCAGCGCGCATGATAATTTCTTATAACTATAACTTGTATATGGTGGTTATAGTATATACTTGCGATGATTATTCTTTTATTGCTTAAGTTAATAAAACTATGTGTGGTTAATTCCCGTCCGTCCGTTCATTCTATACGCACACCCGCGACATGTGTCCGACGTGTGTGCGCCGCAGCTATGCTAATGTGTTTGCATAATTAACATTCCGCCAGCTTCTTCTGCTTCATCTTCATCTTCATCGCTCGAAGAGACTAAATCTTCGGAGCCGATTGGTAGTGTTCATTAACACTTTCGACCACCACGCGGTAAAATTTCGAAATGCCCATCATGCAAACTAAAATACGATCCAAAATGCTGCGTAGATATACCATCACGCCGACAACTACCTAACTACCTAATCGCCCGAGTATGTAAATACGACTTAAGTCAGCGATCATCCTCGTCACGTTGTAATCGATTCAATGTCGAAGCAAGCAATGCAAGGCGCTGATGCTGTTGATGATCAAGAGGGCATCAGTTATTCACAACGCGCACCTGACATTCATATGTGAACTTGCAATAGCAGGACGCGACGTGAGCAACACAACTAAACACATTCTACATGCGCATAGTTATGTGGATGCGTGCGTAGTGTGTTTACATAATACTGTAATTCAACTCGTCTCTTTGCGCACTCAACCGGCGGATTGATTGCCGAATTGCGTGCGTGCGCTGCGGCATAAATATGCAAGACGTCGATCATCTTCGCGTAATGATGATGATTGCGATGCTGATTTAATGCGACGACCCCGATGGGGTCAATGTCGAACCTAGTCAAATTCCTCAATCAAAGACACTGTTTGTACTTCAAATCAAAGCAATTAACAAGATTTTAGAGAATATAAAATTTAAGTAGTAATCTATAGTGATGCAAAGTTTGTCTCCTCGGGGAGAACAAATAAATAAAAAGCAGTCAAGCCCGTAATTACTTCTGCGTTTGCTTCGTAACCACTGGATGCTCTTCTTCTTCTTCCCCTTAACTTTTAATTTCGCCTTTTAACTTTCTCCTCCTCCTCCTCCTCCTCCTCGTGCTCGTCCTTGCACGCTCGGACAAAAATGCGGTTCACTTCACTGCTGCGTTGGAGGAAAAAGAAAACCTCGCGCGTTTTACACAAGTACTAATACTTATTGCCTACTCGCAAGCGGTAATGGTGCAGAGTCCCTCGGCACCAAAGCCAACCGCATTTAATCAATTCGCCGTCTTGTTTTGCCCATTAAATGCCCCCTCCTGCTTTTACTAAATAAATTTTATAATCAACCAACTGAAGAAATAACCTAACCACTGAAATGTAGTTTTAGTCTAATGCTGCGAAACTAGTTTATAAGTAAACTCCTTCTCGTCACTCGTCGGCCACGTGAGTGCAAGTGAAGTGCGCGCCACGGCCATTAGGAACGAAATCATCACGGTGGGAAATTGGCTAAGTAAATAACGACGACGAAAAGTGCAAGCGCGCACCATCCATCCAAGTGCTGCGAGAAAAAGCGAAA
The DNA here is from genome assembly GCA_030264135.1 of Myllaena sp. GC000078. Classification (NCBI taxonomy): domain Eukaryota; kingdom Metazoa; phylum Arthropoda; class Insecta; order Coleoptera; family Staphylinidae; genus Myllaena; species Myllaena sp. GC000078. The sequence goes on from JARJDR010000767.1 coordinate 7,998, forward strand.
ACGCACCGCCACATGAGCCCTCCTGTGCGCTTCGCGAGCATAATGATGGGAAAATGCAAGGCACTTGAGACTGACCGTGAAATCATCATCGCTTCATGGCAGTTGAGAAAAGAGAATAAATTTGAATAAAAACTTCTCGTACGGGATGTGCAAAGATCATGCTCAAAATTATAAGTATGTTGGTATACCATAGTAGTTGCGTGATTACCAAGTAACCAAGTATTGTTCCACTAGTCATTCGCAGCTACCGACCGCACATACTACAAATCGCGTTAAAAACTTTTGACGTGAGTAATGTGTGCGCACCTGGTGGAAAAACGACGTCTACCACGCGATATCCACCGCACCATATTGTTTCTAATTTATAACTATTAGCACGCATCACGCACGTCTCGACTTAAGTATAGTGATCTCAAATATTATCGACATTTGTCACATTATTACCTCAACCAATAATAATAATGATAATAATAATAATCAAAACAAGATAATACTCGGCATAGAGAATTAATTTGACTCGAAATGAATTCAAATTGCTGGCGCGATCGATGCGATGCGTAAATTAAATTACGGCTCCGCTCTAATTACAGAGATTCGGTTTAATTGCATCGCTGTGCGGCGCTTATTAAATTAATCGCTCGCTCATCGGCCAACGGGGCATCGGTATTTGGAATTAATTTCGAAAACACCTACCTACTAGATGTTGGAACAAATCCGAAATTCTTAAATTAATTCCTTTTCGCATCCAAACTAAAAATAAACACGAGCAAGCGTCTTCTTGTGTTTGATATTTGTATTAAAAATCGATCGAATTAATGATCTGTGAGCATGACGCGATTCGTCCACGTACCTACCTATAATTACGAAAATTATTAAGCACTGCGCGTAATTAGTTTGAAAACAACATTTCTATCTCTGCGCGCGGCCGGCCGCAGGAGCAGGTAGCAATTTGAAATTCATCTTTAAACATCACTGCTTAAATTCCACCAAGCCAGCAAGCCAGCAAGCAACCAGGGGAAGAGTTGAATCGAAATACCAAAATTATAGTAGCTCGATCGCGCATGCGCTACATGCTCAACGGGCGCCGTCATGAATACACGTCGGGCAAGTAATATGCGCGCGCGCGCGCGAGCAAGCATAATAACAACGAGTTGATTCCGAGAGAAATGCTGAATGACGAACGTACAATTTGCATTTTAATATTACGCGCTTGCCCCGCGCGCGCCGCGCGCATTCCGGTCGATCAAAATAATTTATTATTATTAAATGGAGGGCAACATATTTATCTCCGACGTATTAATTAGCCAACGCGCTGATCATCTTATCGCCCGACATCGGCTAGAAACCACGCGTGAGCGTAATTTATTATTTATTTAACTAATTTCGAATGGAGTGCGTGCGTGCGCGTGAAGCGCCTAAAATGCAAACTGAATATTAATATCTATTTACATATGCAAACGATAACTATCATTGGAATGGTGGCCAAATGATCATCCAACGTATGAATAAATAATTAACGATTAACTAAAAATATCGTGCGCAGTGTGAAATTAATAATTCGGTTGCAATGAAAATGAGAAAATTAGATTTTGGTTTTAAGGCAGAGTCAATCTGCCAACTAACGGCACGTCTAAGTAACTAATTCATTTCTCACCGCGCGCCAATGGTACGAATAATTACTGTTTCCATTACACACCCATTACTCCAGCCGCGCTGCTGGCTTCCTGCCAATGGTAACATTCATAATTATAATAATATTGAGACGTAATAATGAGGTGGAAAAAAATTAATGAAACTAATTTCCCACAACAAACACCCGTGTGCTTGGGGTCACGAACAGAGTCGAGTTTACCTTCAAACGCATGAGCACTACTATCTGGGTGAAACTTACCTGAAACAAAAGACATAGAAATTAGTCAAGGAATAAACTCGTTTCAATGAGGTGGCGACAGCATCGCCAGAGATAAATGCTCGTTTGCTCAAATTGCCCGCCGCGCAACGATCAATCACTCCGTTTCTCCTTCGCGCGCGCATTCGTTCCCTACGCACTTATCTCGAGACTGCACCGAAAAACTACTTAATGAGAGAATTAAATATCGAGATGGAGAGTGAAACTCTACCTCATTTGCATATAAATAGAATCGAACAACGCTATGTAACTATACAACTGGGCGCCATGATCTACATTCCATGTTCCATGCGTCTAACGAATGTAAATATTGGTAAATAGCGAATGATCACTTGACCATCATCACCATTGGAATGGATTTCCAATAATTATTCGACGGGCTTCCGCAATACTCGCCAGCGTAATTATCCGAACCAGCAAGCAGCAGCAGCAGCGCGAGCGAGCGACAGTTGCGATCGTGCATATCACTCGCGGCGATCACTGCTTCTTCGGCTTCTTCTTCTTCTCCTCCTCGGCTGCTGCTGCGGCTGCCGAGAGGACATGAGATAAACCCGATGGCGGCAGCGGCGGCGACTCTTTGCTGCCGCCGCCGACATGCAAGTCATACATATATGCATATGCATATCGTACATGTGCGCAAAGAATGATATCTTGCGCATATCACGAATGCAATATGAATGCATTAAATACCAAACGGCATTCGCCAATACATAGCTAATATATTCCGAGACATAAAATATGAAAAACAGCCTATTCACGCACCGAAACTGTAAATCTGCAAGTCAAGTGCCAATCGGAAAGCGAAGCGGCGCGAAAACGCACTGCACTTTCGGGGCAACCCCGGTATTCGTAACGGAAATTTAGATCAAAACCAGATACCGTTCGCGATCATACCTAGGTACACTACGCCTGCGCACAAACACAATAGCAGTTGAAAGAACACCAGCCGAAGAAGAAGAAGAAGAGATACATGCTTATTCGCATCGGATACGATTTCAACGCAATCAGAATAATAGTAGTAATAATAATGATGATCGCTGACTAAGCACATCGTGTCGCAGCGCGGAATCGAACCGAATCGATGATGGTGATGACCATTGATGATTGCAGCGATGAACTGGATCGATTCGAATCGGTGATCGAATGCTACAAATCGTTCCACCTGCGCGCTGAGCTGAAGCAATTGTCCCGTGCGCGGCGAATCGCCGAACGAACAGTTGCGCACATTGAAATTGATATTTCCCACAACGAAATCATTTCCGTGCACGAAAATTGACCGAATCCAACGTGATACCTCATTCAAATAATAAACGCAGCCGAAAAGAATAAGTATCAGAAAACAGCCCCGAAGAACAAGAAGAAGAAGAAGAAGAAGAAGAAGAATATTGCTTAGTAATTTTCATAATTGCGTCCTTTCGATCAGCCGACCCAACCAACACAACGGACCTGAACTGAAATTATCTCTTATGTCTTAGCCTAGCGTGCAAGGCTGATCCAATTAGCTCAGACTCAGAGCTCTGCCTCTTCTTCGTCCACCTCTTCATCGGCGTCATCATCACCACAAAAATATCCCTCTCCACTTTCCGCCTCCCCCTTTCAAAAACAAACTGAGCATTTCCGCAATTACGCAAAAAGCGTCCGTTGCGTCCGCTAATCGTCTTCCTCCATCGACCAAAGTATACTTAGGTTACCTCGGCGCTCAGCCTTAAAGGTGTCGTCTTAATAATAGATAATAGCTACTATGCCGGCGTTGTAGCTTGTGTGCGCACCAGTGACTTAAGATACTTATTATATTTTCCAACCGACGCCGAAGCGGCCGGCGCATTTCGGTTTCAATATAACGAGCTATAAGATATGGATCACAAATTCAATAGGAAACTGTCTTATAGTACCTCAGCCATGCATAGGACGCTAAGTACACTTGTTATCGAGTGCGAGTGCAAGTACAATGAATCGGTGAATAAATCGATGGTGATTGGAATGTTCCATACCACAATCGCCACCAATGCAGGTGTAAGAAATCACCATATTTATCGATCGCCGGCCATCGCTTGCGCCTGCGCCGTAGCGCAAATGCTAATCACTCATTCGTCCGTATCATTAGCGTGTTTTTGCTTCAGCGCGACGAAGAACACAGATGAGGGGAATGAATGTGGTCGCGGCAGGGGAGCATCACAGCAATTAATCAAAATGATCAATTGCACTCACGTCGCCATGTCCCCATGCTTACCATACACACCGTGTACGCGATATGAAATACGATGGCTGATCGAAAAAAGAAAACGCAGTTTTCAATAAACACTGATCGCATATAATCACTGTGCTTAAGTCAAGTGCGCCTGCGCGATCCATTCCATCGATCACTTCCTGCTCCATTATAAATCTAGTCTGGAATCCAATGCAATCCAATCCGCATAGCGTGGAAGATTGATGACCACCGGAAGTACTATTAATCACCCCTTCAACCACGACACCGGCGACAAATTGGTGACACGCGCAACAGGTTGTCATTCAGCGCAGTCGCAGTCGCCTCAGTCGCAGACGATGGGATGGCTAATTGACATGTCGCCATTACGGCCGCAATTTGCGTGGTATTCCACCCGATGAGCGAGTCGATCATGCGCGAAACACGCGCTGCTCGATCGATGATGAGGATCAATAAAACGAATGCAGAGCAAGGCAAATAACGGATATGCAAGCAACGCGCACTGCGCATACATATTAATCCAACGACTGCTCTCTTTCCCATCTCCTGCGTTATTAAATATGCGCCGCGCACGATTTGCATCATGCCGCTATCAGAAATAAATCAATTTGCCATCGAACGAGAGACGGAAGTGACCCCAAAACCCAACATTTACCCTTCTCCCTCGAAAAGACTTGAAATGAATAGCAACTAATTGAATAATCCCTTCAGATACTTGAATGTTTCCCAATTACTTGCAGCTATAAGTAACAGAGAGATGACGGCCATATTTTTGTGGCTTTCAATCATGCGCGTGCTTTATTGCAGCGGCTAATCACGCGGGCGATCGATCAAAAATCGATTCGGGAAAGCACGCACGCACCGCACCGCACGGCCCGGCACGCATGCGTCAATCAATCACGCCGATGACTTATGAAAAACGAGGTATGCCAGGAAACACTACATCATCGTCCCTCCCGTCCCGATCAATAACAGCATGGACTTAAGTGGAGAAACTCTTCGGGTCTTCGGGCGTACTCAAGTCAAATATGTGCGTCGGCGCACCACTTACTCGGCATGATTCGGATAGCCCGCGCCGCCAGCAACGATGGGCAACGAATGATGTCCCTCGTCGCAATCGGCCGATGGGGGTGGCGTCGACGTCGACGTCGTCGTCATGGAGTTCGCCTCGCCCCCGCTGCTTCCGCTGCGAATCGGGGTGAAGAACGAAGCACTCTGAAAGTTCGCCGTGTACAGCGACGGGCGGTTCGCGGGGAAGTTCTCATAGAACGGCTTTGGAGGTGGTGGTGGTGGTGGATGCGCCGGCGCCACAACATCAATACCCAACGTATTGAATCGGCTATCCAACGCTGATGTCTTACTGCGCATCTGCGCTCTCTTGCCATACAGCTGGCGATAGTATTTCTCTTGATCGCCATACATCCAGCACACCTTCCACCATTGCTTGCACATCAACACATTCGCCGAGCTAGCGTTCGTATCACGGCGGAATGCGCCCGGTGCCGCCCCCAATGGCGCACCGCTGCTATTCGCCAGCATCTTAAGTAATATGTCTAATCTGGTCGGTGGCCGTAAACGTCAACTTGTCCACCATTTATCCGGATGGCGCAATCAGCAACAGCAGGCGTTGTTGTTTATCGGGTGGCCGCATGGCTAAGTCTAAGCACTTCGCGCATGCATGCCTCGCGACCGAGTGAAAGTCCCTCGTCGCGTTTTGTTATAAATAAATGCACCAATAATTTTATACGCAATATTGCCTCCACCACCTGCCTTCACAAATGTGACTAAAGTCGTCGCACAAACACGAATTCACCAAACACTAGACTGCCACCTGTTGATAATCCAAGGGTATGCAGCAGAAGATGAAAATGCTGCTTCCGGTTTGTTGAAAAGCAGGGAAACGTGCAAGTAACGTGCTTAGTGCGCGCGCGCGCCCGCGGTTTACAAACACAACACGGCGGACGACCACGCGAGAGCAACTGACTTAAGTCAGGCGACGCGCGGACGGACGGTGAGTGTGCGCGCGCGCTGCACGTACTCAGCTTGCGCGCGCGCGCAAGCGGCAGCAGCAATGGGCCGGCCCGCGCCCGCGGCTCCGAAAGAAATCGTATCGCGTTTGCGAGTGAACCAAGTGAACGGGTGAAGGAGCGCTCGCGCGCGCACTGCAGCAGCTCAGGCAGCAGGCAGCGTTTCGCTTTATTGCCTTCCGCAGGCGATATGCCATTAAATATGCCGAGGAGGAGGCCCCGTAGATGGTGGTTGGCGAGAGGAGATGAGATGCCCGATTGATGGCTGAGCTAATTAAAACCACCGGCGCGCCCGGGAACTTAAGCAAACTATGTAATATCGGGCGAGAAACGCACCGATTTCAACTTCCTATTGTCCACGCACCCACCCATCGAGCTGCACACACGAGGTAGTAAACTATGCGATACGACTTAAAATCCCAAAAAATCGTTACAGAAAATTAAAATTCCATCCGCTTTCTTCGGTTCTTCGGATTGACGAGACCTGTTTCACACGAAAACATGGATACCCACTACCACCCAAGGGTGTACTTAAGTCAGTTTTTTTTCCGAACGCGAAAACAACGGAAAAAAGAAAGCATTGTAGCAGGTAGAAACAATCATCGGGTAGTTTGGAAGAAATACAACGCTAATGATGTTAACGGCCATAAAACTATACGACTTAAGTCAGTCACATTCATGAAACATTTCGCATCGTCGAAAGCACCTTCATTCCGTCCTATTGCACTCGAAAACGAAGAAATACAGAAGAGAAGCGGTCAAAAGAAGTAGTTCACAGTGAAAGAGTAACAAATTGTTTATCTCCGGTCAATTTAATTTCCCATATTTGTCACGCTGTCTAAATACGCCGGCGAGATGTTTGTTGTTGTCGAAGAGTGGACGGGCGCGCGCGCGTTTAGAACTTAAGCGACAAGCAGATGCTAATCAACGTGTCACTTATTATGCGCACTACCGTTCGGGATTACGGACTACACCTAATTCCGCCCGGTAGTTGTAGACACGGCCATTACGACTTGAAACCAATGGTAATCAACCGGCATTTGTATATCGCGCCGGTCGCGCGCCTCCCGACAGTCGTATATTTCATCCGAATCGATTCGATATGCGTGAAGATGATGCGCATTAATCACAGAAAACGCTCGATTAGGCAGCGCCTCCACTGTGACTTAAGATCACGACGCGCGTCAACAGCAGGCGCTGAAAATTTCATTTTGACACTCGATTTAACCACGCTCTCTCGATTTAGCTACAAATTTATAAAGTAAAAGTACATACAGTAAGTTGATGGTGCGCATACATGACTTACAAAGAAACAAAGAAGCATCGAATTAAATTCGATTCCATTTTTAGATTTTGGATTTCACTAACTAATTCGTATGCATACTTTAGAACTACAGCGACTTAAGCATGTTGGCGCTTGTTGGAAAGGTAATTTAAGTAGAGCAAACTTAAAAAGTTTCGCCTTTAAGTGATTCAAGTCGCTGGCATTTTGTTATGTTCCGACACTCTGTTCGCGGGAAGGTAGCTGCGTAACAAAGGTGAGCAGCAACGCGATTTGCGGCTTAACACATGACTTCACACGCACTGCGCTTTGCGCAGGTATATTAATGTCAGGCGGATACTACCTAAGTTACGTTGCAGTCGCCTTAAACCAATGCTAATGTTACTAAAGGATTAAATGTTTTGAAATGTATATTCGTCACAGGGAAGTGACTTAAGTCAATGGCGCAGCGCAAACAACAAATTACCGCCGCCATGCGCCACACATGTTCGTTCGGTGCGCGAATCCGATACTACTCATTGCCGCATGCCGGTGCTTATGATTTTATGTGACTTAAGTATTACTGCTCGCAATGATATCGCACGCAACGATGCGTGGTTGCGGTTAAACAAGTAGATTTGACGTAAGTCGAGTTGTTCAAACCATAAAAGTGGATTTCTCCTCTCTGGTGCCCATCGATTATTGATCGATAGAAGAACGACCGCCAGAGGAAGAAGATCTAAAGCACAACGCGCATCACATTTATTGCTTGCCTGCCATGTGAGGTGGCTGTCAGTCAAGCGATCCGTCTGGTCGTCTTTCATGTTCTTTCGCAACATAAATCAATCGCGTGTTTGTACAGCGGTTCGTACGTCTCTCACATATCGAATCCGTGCTGCGCTTAGTTCTAATCCATCTTAGTCCGCGCGCAATAATAATAATATTCCGACCACTAATTTATGTTTGTATTGCTTTGCATGCGCCGCGAGAGAGAGAGCGCGCGCGGTAACCAATCAAAGGCTTCGAAGGTCGCCTAATTAATTCGATCGATTCGCTTGGCATCAATTAGTTTTAATCGAATTTCGTTGTTCGCACGGCGCAACTATGACTAAGCACGACTTAACATTTTTCACATACCGCATCATACGTTCTTTTTCTTCACCCGCCATAATTTTAATTCCATCATTCCATCATCAAGGTGAAGCCAATTAATAAGTCGATTTTACATCAATGCTCACTTTGATAAAAATATGAATTATTCTAATTAAAATACTTATTGGGAAAGTGAAGATGGGAAAATCCTAATCCGGAATGTAGTGTTGTGTTGCTTTTTATGCCGACACGAAAAAAAGTGAAGCGCGGATGAAATTTATGGAAATATTTCAACGATTTCGATCCTCATTAAAAGCATTCTCAGCGATTTTTATAAATCACGGTCGAAGAAAAAAACCGAAACGCCGACTTCTCACACCGAAAATCCCCGCATTTCTCATTTTATACTTCACAACAAAAACGCACTTAGATTAATTTTAATCAAAATTCGTTGCTTCAGCCTCTGTATAAACGACCCGATGTGGATGACGCAGGTCGTAAATTATTTCTCGCCAAGCAACGATATGGACATAAAAATCATACCGAAAGGACATTAAACGCATTTAAAAACAATTCCAACGACAGCGGCGGTGGCGGCGTGTTTTTGATGCGTTTTTAAATCGCCGCCGCTCATGATTATTTAAAACGATCCGACGACAGCGCCTTCGTCGGTGGTCCACCCTGTCGTCCACACGCGCAAAGATCTCACAATCAGCATCCGAAACGAAAGTGTGCGGGGAGTATAAAAATGACATATAAATTGGGCGCATATTACCAGACCGGCGCGGCGCGGCGACTTTGTGTGCTTTACTTAAGTCGCTCTGACACTAGTTTCCAGCAATGTTGTTTGTTAATTTCGTGGAACCAAAGCGACTTACCATTAAAATTGAAAGAAAATTGACTCACCTGTAAAACAAGAGGAAAAACACAAAATTAATCATCAAATTACATCACACAGAGCAATTGTTCTAACGACAGGCCGACACAATTAACTCTGTTCCTAACCACTATCGTACGAGTAAGTGACATTCGTATGCGCATTCTGCGACTAATTTTAATTAACTGAAAATTACCGGCGATTTGCGCGAAATCGCCCTTTTCGTCATCATCATCATTATGATTGTTGTTCTTTGCCATGTCGTCGCCAATTACAATTACCGCCGCGTAAATCTCTTTCTGGCCGGTCAAGTGGCCAAGCGCAAGAAATTAACGAGTTATCTTGAGTAGCAAAACGATCCGAATTGACATTTGCGACAGTCACTTCTTGTTTGCATTGCACATTGCAACAAATGTTAATTAGCGCTATGTGCTGCTGAACTATGGAAATAATTCGAGATTAAAATTATTAAGTGCTAATAGCGACGGACGCGGATTTTTATGACGAAGAAGAAAAAAATAATAGCATCGTAAAATCCTCGGTAATCGTTTATCAAACAGAGCCGACAGCTATCTCTGGCGCGCGAAAGAAATGTTTCGAATGTAATATAAGTATAATAATAAGTAAGTAATGGAAATGATTGCCACCTCGCGCCCGATTCGATTTCGGATTGGAAAACGAATTCAATCTCGAATTCGAGTGGCGAGCGATTGCATTAAATTTCGATTTGTATCGATCTGGGCGAGTGCAAGGATTCATTTTAATGCTAAGTATAGAGTGCTTGCCGGTTGCCGGCCAGACAAGAAAAGGAAACGAGTGCGCGGCCGCAGGGAAGGTCGACGCAATTCCATCCCAAGTCACAATCAAAAAGAAGAAAATTGGTGCAAGTAAAATAAATTAGTTCCAAGGATAAAATCAATTAAATTACGCATTGCTTTTCATTACTTACTTATTATTAAGCATAAACTCGAGGCGGTTTTAAGTAGACTTAAATGAGGACACTCTGTATAGAATGAAGATGCTGATGATGTGCATCTCCTCCTCATCATCATCATGATCATCATCATCATCATGCGTTGTTCTTTTGCGCCTGCCTGAGCGTTATTCTTTGTGCGCATGAATAAAACGCCAAAGGGGATAATAATACTTTCTGGGGATGGCTGATTGCGCCGCGCATGCGTGTCAAATAGAAATAACAAATCTAATGGCTCCGGTTTGCGTGAAAAATGAAATGTTGGCCGACTACGTGCACAAACAAATCGATTTCGGCTGGCTGTCGATCGATCGTTTGTTAATCAATAGACAAGAACTAGCAGTGTTGAGAAATAGAGAGTTCTGAAGGATGTTCGCGGTGGGTAGTCACTAGTCACTGTTTTCGGATCACAAAAAAGCCGAAGGAGATTAATTGCCCATACCGCAGCAACCGGTTAATTAACGTTTTCGACGACTTAATTTCATCCGTTGCGAATAAATCAATTGGAACGATTCAATTACTCAGCGGGCGAATTTATTTCGTCCGAGTGATACCCTCAGTACCATCTATCGCCGTCTCCACTTACTACTTTCGTAAATATTTACTCCGTAAATACATATTTCTCGATGGAAACAATACGAAATGTACCAGTTTTCAAAATTAAAATTTTGAGAAGAAATAAAGACAACGCCTGCTTCTATGGTTGAGTGTGTGATAAAATCTTAAACCAAACAGACACCGATTAAATGCCTTTAGATAGCGATCAGGTAGTGACGCTGCGCAAATAAGAAGACAAGAGCGACCGGCAGCCACGCGAGCGAGCTGAAAAGTTAATTAACAAAAGGGGGCAATTTGTGCGCCCAGCGTCGAGCGCCAAGCGTAAGCGTTTTCGTTGGTTGTTTACGAGTCATTTACTCGCTTTATCGAAACGATGCTGCCGTGCAGCCAAAGACTATGAGGATCAGTGCATGAGACTACGCTAGGTAGCACAGTAAGCAAAGATCTCATCACGAGATCATCTTATAATTTAACTTCAAATCTAGTATAAATATTCAAGTTAAATCGAGCTTGCAATAATCGATATATTGACCAAAAACTTTCCTTTCATTCTTTGCTCTACTCCCTACGCACATCCTATTGTTATAATAAAATTTAACATGTTTTGGGTATCTAACCGATTATGCTCATGATGAATAGATGAGAATTTGTTTATATTGTTGCAACATGAATTCTTTCGCTCACACGATCATGGAAAAAACGCGAGCATATGTAATACATAAGTGTAACAAATGCAACAAATAATAATAGGCATAAATATTTATGATTCGATTATTTTCGGTGAGAGAATGAAAGAAACGCTTTCGAAATTAATTAATAATTAATTTCGCGTTGATAATGATTAGGAAAGCAACCAATAAGTTTGTTGCTATGTGAAATTGAAAACAAACGCAAACTTTTGTATTCACTACATAGTATTATCTAATAGTTAAAGTTCATAAATTCAACTTGATGAATAAGATTTAATCAAGCGATACTAATGATGGTGCAATTTTTCTTTTCAAATAATCTAAACGTCTTCAAAGACATAATAGATGACAGATGTATGACATTGTCAACAATAGCCTTAATTAGCTTAATTATTAACAAAATGAAAAAGAAACATTGCAGGTTCCACCGAGATTTGAACTCGGATCGCTGGATTCAAAGTCCAGAGTGCTAACCATTACACCATGGAACCGACCTGTCAAACAGAGAGAAAATTTTGAAATTTCGGCACTCCAGCGCTAATCATTAAAAGCTCATTAGCTATGCACATAATGAACCGCAACTAATACACATTCTAATCATCAATACACTCAAATCTAATCGTAATAACATGAATAAATCTGGCGTTAAATCGAATACGTGAACAATGCTCCTGCCTCAGTCAAACATGCGCGTCGCGCTTCCCACATACGTCAGTCACACTTTAATTACGCCAATTATTTCCTTTCACTGATGATGTTGATGATACGCCCGACCCAACCGACCGACCGACCGACCGACTCAGCAACCGATTCATCGTTTAATTCCAAGCGATAGAAATTTGATGTGAGAAAAAACAACAAATTGTACGCGTAGATTGAAGGTGGCGCGGTGGCCATTATGACTTAACACAAATGGGTTATTTTCAACCTGCGCCGCATTCTCGAAAAGATAATTCGGCGCACAGCATAAAGCCCTGCTGTGTGCTTCGAAAATAATCGTAACGCATTCGTTTCGCATCCACATCCTTATCCACCCCGCTGACCATACTCACAATCAGCGGAAGCCACCGGCCATTATCACTGCATGCCGTCCCCTATTGAAAATGCCGCCTGCCCGGTCGGCCTTCTTCACACTCGATCGATATGATCGCCATCATGGCCGACCGTTAATTACGCTCGCGTGTAGGAAATTAATTTCGCATCTGCCGAGATTTATTACGGTGGTGGTCAGGCGCAGTGATTTCCAGTTTTGTCGCACGGAAGTGCAGCCATTTAGCACAAGGGTGGATGGCGCTAATCCCATTCTCCACAAACCGCATCGGAGTGATAAGGCTGGGAAGGGGGGTGACTTATGACCAACCCAGGGGGGTCCCCCAGGACAGTGGTCAAGCAAAGGAGAAATCTCATAAGTTTAAACCCAAAAAAATCTAAATTCCTATCGTGTTGTATTCATAGACTTTTGAGTTGGCGACCAATCGAATTTGAAAAAATTTCGGCTGCCAAGCACAGCGGTTCCATGGTGTAATGGTTAGCACTCTGGACTCTGAATCCAGCGATCCGAGTTCAAATCTCGGTGGGACCTGCCTCCTTTTTCGAATTCTTCGCATTATACTCTCACTAACTCATAGCTACACAATTTTGTCTTCTAATTAAAATAATAATAAGCGGAATCAAATACAAAGGTCGTCCATTAAGTTGCAAGCCATCATATCATCACCGACAGGTGTTGCCTATGGAATTAAATTCATGCCCTTCGACATGCCGATGAATTGACTAGAAAGGGAGCGGGGACAATACGCACTTCTCCCCTTTGCTGGAGATTTAACTACCTACCCGAGCTGTGGAACGACTTCACTCTGACGCAACTGTTACCTCTACTCGTACAGTTCAATTCTGCATTCAACACCTATCAATTGCGCGGCGCGAATGTAAAGGCAGAAATAGCATCGCCATCGGGGCGCGAACAAAGAGAACAGCAGCAGCAGCAGCAGCGGGGATGGATTAATCAAAGCGCGCGCGCACGCGAGCGACCATGTGTTACCGGCATGATTTATACATGGCTCCCTCTTCCCTTCCCTCGTGCATTCTATTGACTTTGTGAATCGATTTGAAATTATACATCGATCTACAATGAATCGGGCATTTCCACATTAAACATTACAATACAACAACGGCGGCGGTGTTGTTATAGTAAGAGGCATAATGTGCCGCGACGCCGCTGCCCGTCTGCCCAATTCGAACAAAAGAACACAACTCAAAGTCAAAGTCAAAGGCTCTCCACAGCTCGACATAACCACGACGACTTTATCTCTGCCATCCCGAACCGTCAACCAATTATAAATGCATTTTTATTATAATTACAAGCGCACATCATCTCCTCAGAGAGGCACAGCAGAGGCACTCGTCGAATGCTTGAATTGACCTCGGAATCAAGTGGAATTTTTATCAGATCCCTTTAAAAAATTTTAAAATTTAAATTGCGCCCGTCGAAAGTCGCTCTTGGCTTGCTTGTGTTGCTTGTCTAATTAAAAAATAACACATCGATGCTACGGTATAATAATTACGCACGCAGTTTGCAATTAACATTAATACACAATCCTAATAGCGGTGGCGGTGTTGAAGACAATGCAAGGAGGAGAAGTTTTTCGGGTGGTCCAATTTCGTGTGAAACCGATGTTTATCGTTCGTGGAACGCATATGGCTAATTTCGTTTTAATTTCTAATTTCCATCCGAAGACGTTTCGCCGGCCATTTGTTTCTAATTTTAATTTAATTACAAAACCCAAATTGAGAGAAAATTCAAATAACTGTCGATAGTTGCATTTATTTATTTTTACCTATAAAAACTTACTAAATTATTCGCTAGCCGCGTAAAAAACAGACAACACATGTACAGTTAATCACGATTTGCGGAAAATCACATCGCTCAGTGCTGATGCTGATGCGCAGGAATGAAATTACGGGTGGAAGCAAAAAGGGAAATGCGTCAGCCGTGCGAGAGATATATCGATGCGCAAGTAATATCGTCATGCGCAGAAAAAGCTCTCCTCACGCAAAACAAGTTAGCGGGATGCATGCACGCGTGCATGCGTGCGTTATCGGTTGTGCAAAACCGGCCGTACTCCGCCCATAACATAACGCAACGCACATCGCGAGAGGCGACAAGTTGTCGCTTTATACACGGGTTGGCTTCGAAAAAGAAACGCTGAGACTGAGAACATGAGGTCATGTTCTTGATGCGACGTGATTCTTGCACTCTTCGTACACTGCTGCTGCTGCTGCTGCTGATGATGATGATGGTGATGATGAGCGGTGGAGATTGAAGGCAAAAGAAAAGCTGTTGTAAACTAGTTGTGCGAGCGCGAACGCGAGCGCCATAGGTCGCCGACAACGAACGCACCAATGCGGAAGTGCATGCGTGCACGCGTATCGCCCGGATCGCAGCATCTTCGCGGTGACAACCAAGCCAACAAGACAACACAAGGCACACACAAGGTGTCAGCAATTATTTACGCTCGTACATTGCACACAATCCGTACGTATTTCCGCGCCGAAATAAAATCATGAAATACTTTTTACTCCCCCTTTCCATTCATTGTCTTTTTTCATTACAGTTTTTACGATCAAAGTCGGGGGAGGGGTGGTGCTCGTCACTAATCGTTTCAAGACGAAGACAAGCAAGATGCTTCCTTCCGCTAACCCTCCTCCTCCTCCTCCTTCCCTCTTTGTGTTTGCGCACTAATGAAGCGTCCCATCGAGTCCACTTATTTGCACAGCACCCTTGCTTGCCGAGTTAATTGTTCGGCGGGCGGACACAAAGGGGACGAGTAAAATTTTCAAAATTAAAAAATTAACACATTCCCACTGGTGCCATCTACCCACCTACACATCTTACGCTCTCTCACTCCGTCTCTCTCACCTCCTTCAAGAAAAAGAAAAGAAAAAACAAGCTAATACTTAAATCTTGATGGTGCGCGTTGCTAATGCAAATCCTTAGCTTTGGGATTAAACGCCGCGAAAAGTGATGACGCAATGATGTGATGATGAATAATGAGCGGCAACCCCTCAACAACATTTCGACGTTTCGAGCGTCAGCCATTGCGTTACGACATCTCACGGACGCCGGGGAGATAACGAACGACACCGAGTTTGGTTAGGGTTGGCGGGGGTGGCAACGATGAAACATTCAGCGTGGAGCTTCATGCAAGGCTGCTGACGAAGACGGTTTACGGGGCAACCCCTGAGCGACAGAGAACGGACGAGGTGATTTACGCGTTTCATATCCTGCCGAAAGACGCAATGGCGCAAGTATTTCCTTTTCCAACGACTGTTAAATCCCAGTCACAGTTAATATGAGTGGTGCGCCGAAAAGCCAAGAAGAAGAAGAAGAAGAAGACGCGACGTGGCATGAACAAAGCAGCGACGACTATGAATCAAGAGCGAAGCTTTTGAAAAGATTTAATAAAAGTCCTATGTCTCTTTTTGATGGGATGGCAACTTGCAGAAATCTTACAAACAAGAAGCGAATAGGTGAAAAGAGAAATTCAAGTTCAAGGCAAACGGCTTAAGTGGCTTAAGCTTAATTCATCGGCTTGCTATTCACCATAGGCAACCATTATCCATACTGGTTGCCTACGTTAACACCCTAAGTCTACTTAAATCTCGGCGTCTAGTATTCTGTGCATGACGAATAATCACATAATGAGCTTTGTCGCATTAGCCGTTGGTTGAAGCCAAGTTGAGTTTTTTGTGTGTGTGTGTAAAATTTACAACTTTCATAACAATTGCCGCCATCCGCGCGCGCGCCTCGCCGCCGGAGAGTAATTTGCGCAACGACTTAAGTAATAATATCGCACGAACGAAATTCAACGAACGACACGAATTCCAAAGCGATTCATTCGGACAGATTGCCCTCTGCGCTGCATATGCGCTTGCAGCAATGACGACGGTAATCATCAACATAATCATAACGATAATGACGGGCGTTTCGCCGTATTCGCACGTTTGCGCGCTCCTGCCCTCCGCTCCGCAGTATTCACATGCATATTACACAATTTCTTATAGCATCATTTTACCCCTGCTGCTCAAGAATTGACGAACCAAAACCGAAAGCTTTCGGCGTGCGCAAAAAGCGGAGGAAGTAAAATATAAATGTACTTAAGGGTTGCTTTGCTCACCAAAGTCGTTAAGGGATGTGAGACGTAATAGCGCACTAGTGTGACAAATGAATGATTAGCCTCCCTAATGGTGTGGAATGTAAGTGGGATTAATCTCCTAACATTATCATCACGATATCTTATTTTTACCTTATACTCGTACAACTCAGAGGCTCAGGGTGGAAGCCAAAAATATAAAACTCACCTGAAACAAAAGAAAACAAATTAAATCAGATAAGAATATAAAACACCACCCGCATAGCAGCATAAATATTGTTCACGGGGAGAAATATTCAATTAGATGCATTTTTATCTCGTCGCTGAAATATCGTGCCCTCGAGAGAAATGCTTCACCTCGGCGCTGTGCGAATTTAATTTCACATTTTCTGCATTGCATGCCCAACCCAGCCAGCCAAACTTTCTCCTCCTGCTCTTTCTTGCACTGTCGCATATTAATTACCCAGCCAGGAGAGTCAACCGTTAAATGTGGAAATTGTTGAAATGCGAGAAAAACAAAACTTTTAATTTACCTCTCATGTTACCTTACCAAAACGGTAGAATTTAGCTATTTAAGCGAATTTTATTCACAAGCGGTTTGCAATTAATTTCGATGGGCACATGCAACTGAAGGGTCGAAAATTAACCGTCCCAAGTGGCCACTCACTCCAGTCCGTGGCGAATATTAAACATTCGCCATGCAGTTACCGTTATGCCAAATAACAATAGCCTAACTACCTACCTATAAATGGGAAGATAATCATTGTAATAAAATGTGTTAAGTTGTAATTCGCGTTGCTGTAATTAGCATGATATCCAATTACGTGACGCTATCGATGAGGCTACGTTTGCTAATGCAACTAACGCTAATTAATAATGCTCAATGGGATCGTTTGGGGGTTTGCACGATTGCCGATTACGCCGCGCGGCGAGGGAAGCGTAAGCGATCACCGCCGTTAATTCGATCCGTGCGTACGTATCGAGCGATGCGGAGATAACGGACGCCTTAATTAACGACACGATTGGGTGTCATGTACTTCCCCCCATCCCCTTCGCGCACGCGCCACGTATACCTGCAGGAGGCATAAATTATAACTAAGAAAACCGATGGAATGGAATTTTTCTATTTTATGCGAATTGAGTTATGGCCCGCAATTATTTCATTCCGATGGAGGTGTTGTGAGGGGTTGGAGAGAAATATAAATGGATTACGTCCTGATTCAATTGCGACATCTGTTCCTGCATGACAGGACACCCCAAGGCCAAGGCGGAGAAGGAGAAGAAAACAAGCCCACCTAAAATCGTTGGATGATTTATCGCCCTCCCTCCCGGCTATTAGTATAATAAGAAATTCGCAGCCACCACCCTCGTAACCTTCGGCGATCATTCTTTAACCTCCAAGAAAGAAGAAAAAAAAACGAACAGCGAGGACGAGGAGCGTGCCTGTCACATGATCGAAAATGGATCGTTGGCGTAATGCACGAAAATGCTATCGCCGCCGAAATGCGCGAACAAGAAATGGTTGGAGGGGTGCGTAAAGTACAAATTCCCGATCGATACCGTGGGCTGAACCATTTCATTCACGTAATTAATATATAAAATTTTTGATGTGGAATATTAAACAAATAATAAAATTCGATCATACAGGAAAAGAGGATGCCAGCGGATGGCTGTCGAAATAAAATTTAGTGCAAATTGAATGCTTCTGACACCCGTGCCGCCGCGCACGCCAACAGCACTCGTCTTCCGATGATATATAAATCTCTCCATCGAGCACTGCACCTGCCGCCCGCGGCCCCCGCACCGCCATTGCTTTTCGGCTCCCTCTCACTCCGCGCGCAACTCCTTTATCATCGATTGAAATCTTTTTATTTCGCCTCCCTTCCGCCCTGGACTACCAACCATCTATCTTTCAGTTGCACTTTTCCCTCACGGCCGGGAATAAAGGATAAAGTTGGCAAAGGGCGGACATCCGAGCGAGCGGCGACGACGGACAAAAAACTAAATAAATCTACCCAGAAGGAGCATAGGCGTTGTTTCTTTCCCTTTTCACATTTTTTTGCCATTTCCATTCTTCCTAAATTTTTTATCTCTCGCTTGTTGCACATTTATATAAAACTAAACTTTATACTTTATACAAAACAAGCATATTATATTTGATAAGAACAATATTTCATTTTTCCTCTTGCTTGATAATTATACTAAGAACATCATTGACTTCATTTCTTATTTATAAGTCATTCCTTTTGAACTGAGAAAGTTAACTTTGGTTAATATTTGTGTCTGCCAGTTCCTATCTTCCCTTCGTATCTCCAATGCAGCCCAATATACATACCAGTATATCAATTTCAAAATAAGTCTACATAGTAGTAGTACAACAGGAGAAGAAATATACGAGGGCTGACTGGGATGGGGGGTGGTGGTGGATGGGTGTGATGATGGCGATATGCAAAAACATCTGCTCGCCCTTTTTCCCAACCGAGGGCAAAAGACGCGTGGGCGGGCGGAGACGGGTAGTCCGGGTGGTGGGTGTATTGAAAAATGAGCTGCGAAAAACGGACGGATGAAATATTCATGTCGACAGCGCGCGTGTACCTCGGCGCCGCCCTTCACCTTTCGGCGGGTGCATGACGAAAGAGAAAATTTAATGAGACGAGCCCCGCCCGCCGCGCCGTCGAGTTTATAAATTTCGCTGCATGTTAAAAAGTCCGAAAGACTTACGTTCGTAATTCATCAAACTGCTCGAGTTTTAATTAACTAATGAATCGGTTGCGCAGAAAAATTACTAGATGGATTTCCCTATAAAGCCTTCAATTTCCTTCTAAAGCAAGGCTAGAGAAAAATGGGGTGGGTTAAGGATATGTGGCTGCGGCATTGCGGTCACAATGCTCAGCGAAGCGTGAAGACGATAACGAAGTTACCTCTTCTTCTCTTTGGATCACACCCAAGAAGCAGAAGAAGAAGAAGAAGCAGATACAGGACGCCCAAAACTTCCCTCAAAGCACTTATTATAGGATCCATTCACATACGCCCACGCTGCGCAAAAGTTGGGCGTTTCGTCAAAGAAACATCCCCGAAATCTAATTTGCTGTGAAAATTAGGAAGAATCGATAAATCATGTTCTTGCGTTTGGGTTTGGGTTGGCTGCCGAAGAGGAGTTTCATGGATAATAACATGTTGACATGTGACATTGCATCTCGTTCATGTACGCTGAATGTTATGACAATAGCACCACCCCCAAAACCGTTGCACCCCTCAAAGCATTCCCAACGTTCAACATTTGATCGCATGGAATGTCTTTTCTCATCCCCGCGCTGCATGATAAACGATATGATATCGCATATCGCAACAGTACGCTTCTAATTCAATGATCCTTCATTAATATTAAATAGCAACATCCCTGGCATAACCAAACTTATTGTTACTTGGCACAAAACGAGAAAAAAGATGAATGACGTGGAGCACAATTGCTTGCTGCGACTTGCTGCAAAGGAATGAAGACGAACGACGCGGGCAGAAGCGGAAGAGGCGGTGGGTGGAGGGTTGACAAAGCAGAGCAAAAAGATACCGTGGGTCGCCATGACGACAATGAATGAGAGGCGACGCGACGCCCGACGTAGACATAGACGCGAAACGTTGATTACAATCTGAATGCGGAGAAGCGTGTGCCATCGCCAAACGCAATCACACGCCAGCCAGCCAAGCACAGCGCGGGATGATGAACGCGTGAGCCATTTGCATATACGCCATCCAACATCCAACATCCAACAACGCCGGGCGTTACTTCACATATGCAACTCGTGTACGTATATACTCAGGTTGTTCATAAACTATCAACTAGTGCTGCTAGTGCTTCTTAACATACCCTGGTATGTATATTATAATTCGCGGTGGCGATTTGATTAAAAATGAATATCAAATCATCATCAACACGATGGCAATGGTGTGTGGATGCAGGGAATGGCGTAATATGCATAAAAGTTATCGCCAGCGCCCAGCAGCAGCAGCAGCGTCACGTATTTTATTAGTTTTCGACCGCAACGATTCGTGCGCGCACGATTTCATCCGCCACCTAATTCAATTCCATCATAATGCCTCTTTTATTATATATAAATATATGGATGGCCTTTGATATTGATCGATTCGCAAGTAAATCAAAGTAATCATAATATTCTCCCGAGTGAAATCTCTGAGAAGGAATGTTTTGTTTTTGGATGTAAATGTTTAAATGTAGGATAAAAATAAATAAATAAATGCAAGCTGCCATTCCTTCCCCATCACTCATTGCCCGGCGCGACATTATGAGCTACATGGGAATTTCACCTTTGCACGCGATCCCGCTCTTAACTATTTTTACGGGCGCGGATTATTATACACACCCCCGCCCGCCACGCGTCGTAATAGGGGTTTGTTATAAAGTTCAACAACTTCTCCACGCGACTGACCCATAGGAATCGCCAGTAGGTCAAGTCAAAACGATATATTTCCATAAACAACGGAATGAACAGCAGATAATAGAAACTAACCTCTAAACATGAAGAATGGTCATCCGAAAGGGTCATCTTGGACTTGCCACACACCAAACGGCACCAATGGACAATTTGCAATTGTTTACAACACAATGCGGATAAACACTGATGCTGAATGCACAATACACGACCACGGCACGGCATTGTTCGCGGTAATATTAGCAACGATAGCACGATATCAACAATTGGCTCGACACGGCGCGCGGCAGTGAGCAGCAGCGATTTGCGTATGACACGAAATGCGGATGAACAAAAAGAGGAACGCGTCGCAACCAACGCGCAGCAATGACTCAGTGCGAGATTGTACGATTTGCGCAAACGAATGATAGCAAACGATTCGATAAATCAGCCGAATTCACGAAATGATGCGCGGATGACTAACGTCTGCAAACGCAAAAAAAAACGCATGACATGTCAAACTTAAACAGCGCCACGATTTCGACTAGCGGACGCACTTTGAACTAAAACTAGACAGAGTCGTATCTATTACGCAAACCTCAACAGGACCGTCTTCATTATTTAAAACACCACAAAAATTACGATTTTCTTGAAATTTAAGCAGAATAGATGGGTTTCAACACCAAACACATATGTGATAAAATGTATGCGAGATGAAATTGTCGACGGCATCCTTGATAAAGATTTAATGGCCGCATCCGCCATCCCCTGTCTGCCCATTGTCACACGCATATTTTCACCGTTGTTTAATGGCATGTAAGCGCACCGGGAGCTGATGAATAACGAAGGCGCTCACGGACGGGTAACTTTTTGGCAAAAAAACCGCCCCCCGTTTCCCGTTTGGGTCAGCGGAAGAGTGAAAAGTTAATGGCCGGGGTGAAGGCGTTAATAAAGCTCAACATAACCTCAACTCTTCCCATGCACACTACTCTAACGGCCTAATGGCTACGTATTTGTTACACTTCCGGTTTCTAGCCTCTCCCCTCGCCAACCATTTCTTGGCGCGACGTTTAGACGGATGCGTTGTCATTTCTGTCGAAACGCACCAATTCACCGACGAGCGTTAGATATATTTCGCTTACAAAAGGGTTGACGTTTATTGCATAAACACACATTACACGACGCGCGCACCACATGTGTGTATTGTATGCATTGTGGAATTTTGGGCTGACGCGTAAAAACAAACAACGAAAAATAACTCTCGCATTTTAATTACGGGACGCGTTGCCTATGACAAAAGGGGTGCGCGTGAAGCCAGTGTGCACAGTGTGCTCGCGCGGCGGGCACGTTTAATGTGGTTAACGCGATGAATAATTAAATCCATTTGTTACCGTACTCCACACCGCATGCATGTTCTGCATGTCTGACTGGCGCTCGCTAACGAAAATGGATGATCGCCAACGTTGATATTTGAGATTTGCAGAAACTAGCGCAATAATAGTTCGCACCGTGAGATGGCGGTGGCGATAACAGTCGTAAAACGTTTCGCGTTTCGCGCAGCGCATATTTGTCGAATGTCGCACGTGTTGCACGACACCTCCCCGACGCGTCGTTACCACTCTGTGCCCCTGAATGACACCTGAGCGGCGCTCCCCGCGTTCCCGCACCACCGATCTGCGGAACTATGCGTATAATTTATAGGTTATGCGCGGTGCGTAATTTATATTCAAATTCAAGCACAGATGGAGCCAAGAGACAATCGCGAAGAAGGGAGGGCGGTGGGCACATGTGTGTCACGCGCGAAAGAAGTGAACTCGAAACCCCTTGAAGGGTGGCTATTGTCGCAACCGATATATATGCACAGAGAGAGCGAGCGATCGTAAAAATTCCATGCGAGTTCATAAAAACTAAACGAAAACGCACACGCGTGGCAGAAGAACAAAGGCCAATAAAACTGGATTCGGAAATAAATGTCGCGCTGCTTCCGGTACTGTGTATCGCGACAATTTATCAATGATTTACGTCCCGATCGCAGAAAGCGAATACCAATGCAATTTCCAATCGAAATTTATGGAAACTTACTCGAATGGCAATGTATCAGGTGTATGCATATGAAACCGGTATTGGCATGTAGCGGTCAGTAAGCACAATTGTAGGAACAGTCAAAACTTACCATTGGCGCTAGTTGGCGTCTTATGATCTGTCAACAATATCCAATACCAAACATTTCAAGTTTCATAAAACATTGTGTTTTTTACGCTTTTGAAAATGTCGAAACACGTGCCTTCAAAC